>CM075294.1:12814890-12834232 GCA_037672795.1 Lagerstroemia speciosa | reverse complement strand
CCTCCTAGGGAATCAATCACGCACTGGCCGTGTTTCTTCGTACCAAATGTTTTTTTTCTTAGATAATAGAAAATGTAAAACTCTCCCATTCTTATGATTATTATGTAGTGGTTGTACGTTTGCTAAAAATTGAAAGGCGACAGATTCAAATCTTATCCACCGTATCTTCTCTATCTCTTTATTGTCTCCTACCTCTCCTCAATATATGGTTCTCTTCCGTAAAAAAATTTAAAATAAAAAATGCTTAAACATTTTTTATTGCTTTTAAAAATGACTATTTCTGTACACAAAGTGCATTTTTATGTAGAATAATAATGCTCTTGAAGGTGCACAAATATATATTAGAGTGGATTAACAGTTCATCACTCAAATTTATTAGGAGTCAATGCTTGAGGATCTCAGCAAATTTTTTCACAATTTCGTCCCCCAACTTTCATTTCGTCTAACACATGAGTTCGCCGTCCTCTTGCCGTTGACAAAGATCTGACGTGGCAATTGATAGAGCTAATTGGTGTTTCTTTTTGCTGATGTGGCACTGCCATATCAGCGAAATAAAACTTTAATAGTACAATAACTTTTTAGTCCCTAAACGTTTTATCTTTTTAACACTTAAGGATATAGAAAATTTTTACCATAATCAAGTTCATAAATTCACATTTATCTAAAAATTTGATTTAATTTTCAATCGTTCTAAATAAAAACTAATATGGAATACCAACATTGTGCCAACTACTTACGATTCTGTCTTTCTAATGCAAGTGTATGTATCGCACGTGTAATATAAAAGTAAGAACAAGTGTCATACCAATATAAACTTTGATTTAGTTATTGAAAGTAACATAATTGTACATTATTTAAATAATATAAAATTTGTTGACTTGTGTTGTGTTGTAAGTGCACTGTTAGCGAAGTATGCGATTGGGCCTGAGAAGGCTTTTGGGTCTACAGCTTACACGTCAGTGAGGGGACTATCGGATATGAGTCTGGGTTTACATCAGATATTATCGTATTCTCATATGCTTATATATTATATAATGGATAGAGAACTTTAAAAGAGGCTTGACTCGTTTCCATTCAAAAGTCTAAACTATGGACTAATGGTGGTCGGTCCTCTTATATACCCATTATATTTCCTGATTTGATAAATGCGAGATTGGATAGCCCATCTCAATGCAGCGCGTTAAGCAGTTTAACCCAACTCTGATATCATGTTGAATTATATAGATGTTGTTGTGAGCAGACGGTTGACAAGTTGATTGGGTCTAAACAGATAACAATAATAATAATGTTTATAAGAGAACGTAGTACCATCACCTTAATAACCACTTAGGTGTTTGGATGGAAATGTGCTCAATTCTCTTACGAGACACTAATATTAATATAATATATAAGTGTTAGATCACAATAATCTATGATACAACTCAGACGTGTCACCAGTAGTCTCCCAACGATGTAAGCTTTGATTCATTTTCCGGACAGTCTCCTCTAGGTCCAGTCGCTTACTTTGCCAAGGATTTTGCTCATCACAACATATAATTCACATAGTATTAGAGTTGGGTTAAACCTCTTAATGCATTGCACGTGAGAGGGGTGGTTAGATTCTATATCAGTATATAAGACTATAATAATAAGTTATAAGATAAGTTGGTATCACTACCTAATAGTTTAGATTTTTGGGTGGAAACGAGTTCAATACTTGTAAGGACCACTACTAAATAATATATATATTGAGAGTCTGATAGGTTAAGTAGAAGCTGGTTAAGAGAATATATTGTTACAAGTGTCATGCATCTAGCCCTTTTGTCTAAAGAATTTTTAATTAATGGTCCGTTAACAAAAGAATTAATCAATGATATAAATAGAAAACAATGATTAGAATAATAGTAAACTGGATTTTTGATGAAATGTGAATTTATGAACTTTTTCCGATCTAGTTACTCCACCATCACGAACAAAAATTTTTGATATTCTTGTGTGTTAAAAAAAAAATATATATATATATATATATTCATGGACTAAAGTATTATTACATTATTAAATTATAATTTTGTTGACATGACAAAGCCACATCAGCAAAAAGAAATGCTAGTTAGTTCCATCTGCTGCCACATCAGATTTCTGTCAAGGGTGAGGAGACGGCGGACTCGTGTTAGACGGAATGGAAGTTGGGGATGAAATTGTGGGAAAAAATTATTGCGATCATCAAGTGTTGGTTTGCAACAAATTCAAGTTCTAAACTATTAGTCCACTAAAAAATCAATATATTTAATATATAAGAAAAAAATGAAAAAAATAACGTTTTTAGAAATGAAAACTAATTGAAAATAACATGAATCAGTCAGAATTTGAAATTTAATTCATATAAAGAAGTTTGAACTCAATTTCTCTCTTTGTTTGTTATGATAAAAGAAGCTCATGAGTTTAGTATGAGGATAGAAAATAAAAGAAATTAAAAGGGAATACAACTGTTACGACGAGTATCAAACTCAGAACTTCTTAATTATGAGTTGGAATATTGTGTCATTGCAATAAAATTACTTCCTTGTTTAAGCTCAATTTCTAAAGGCGAGTTTAGTTAGAGTTTTATTATGTTAGAAGGAATGCCAAGGCTAGTGAAAATTTTGAATATGGTTAAATACTTTGGGGTTTTATGTGGAACTGACGCTTGAAATTGTTGTGTTTAATAAGTGTATTGGATTAACTACAAAATTTGGCAAGTATAGATAAAATGGTTGGAAAATAAATTGTATTGCAAAATTCATATAATCTCCTGTGAGATAAAATATTGTAAAATATGTAAAATTTCTTTACATGACATGACATGAAAACAAACAGTACGATTATCGCGTGAAGAACATTGCAGATGATGTAGGAATACACCTCATGATTGCATGAGCATTCCTGCGCTATATCTATTTGCTGATCCAAACACTAAGCGGGGATCATATCAAATCTACAGCACGCAGGGCACGATAGAGCGCTACATGAAGCACACGAAAGACAAGCGAAAGGAAGAGAAGCGATCGACTGAGCAAGAAATCCAGGTCATTTTAATCACCAGTTATTCTTTGTTCCTCTGCAATTTGAGTTACTGCTGCGTCGCAAATCAATGTACATACATGCCTTTATCCATCTAATAGTTTCTCACTTGTCAGAATATTAATCTAGTAAAGGTACAAAAGCTGTCTTTTATAATTCGATCATTAATTAACATTCCTTCTGAAAATCGTATTGTGGTAACTATAATCTTTGCAAATTGAGAAAGACTTGTATTTAATAGGTATATAACGTGAAAGTACTTGCGAGATGTCATAAACTAATAAGATTTAGTTATTTCTAGGGTTCATAATTGTTTTAGGATTTTTTATGATATCACGTAAGTACTATCACATAATATACCCGTTACACAGAAAACTCTCATTTCAGCCACCATGCAGTATAACATTAGGTAAACTGGTACGAGTTATAAGTATATTTCATACCATATTTCTATGCTCGCCTTTTCTGGTAATTTTATCTTAAATATTTTGATCTATTTTTATGTATATCATATCTCAACATAACTAATTTTAGTCTATTGTTGAACATAATTCTTACTCATCAAAAAAATCCCAGAAAAAGAAACTAATTTTCATTTCGATGTCAGCTCGATCCTCTGGAGAAAATCATTAATAATCTTACCTTGTAATAACATATTGATGAAATACTATTGATAGTAACTACTCATGATATTAATATGCAATTACTGACTATTTTGTAATTGAATTAGCACTTTTTTTCCTTATATTATAACGAGATAGGATCACCGGAGAGTTTCTCCAAACAACAAGATGCTTCCATTGGATTTTGAAACCCTATACTTTAAATCTCCGAATAAATTTCTTATTTTATTTTTTAAAGGAAATAAATCAATATATATTCCTAATAAATTCCTAGGTACATACTTCCCGAGATCGAGTATGCCATAAATGAACGTAAACAGCAAATGGACTATAATGTATGTGGCCTTGCAGCTGTTGAGACCGTATTGACTGCCCTAATTTTTTGGACATTTAATCTGAATGGCAGCTCTGCAAGCAAGAAGCTGCAAACTTAATGACTAAGATTGAGCTTCTCGAGGCTTCGAAAAGGTTCAGTTCCTTACGATACTTTGCTTCGGAATGTTGGCTACTATTGTATATATGCTTATTCATCGATCAAAGTAGACTAACTAGATCATAATAATTGCTTTGATTTCAGGAAATTATTAGGAGTTGATTTAGGAGATTGCTGCATTGAAGAGCTCCAACAGATCGAACAGCAGCTGGAATCGAGTGTCAGCAATGTCCGAGCAAGAAAGGCAATTCCTTTATCTCTCTCTTTTCACCTACACGAGTAGCCGGGCAATTGACATTTTCTTTTTCACATATTTCAAGTTAAGCTGAACGCAGTTTTGCTGAAATTATTATCCTTCTCTTTGTTTCAGACTCAGTGTTCAAGGAGCAGATAGAGAAGCTAAAAGAAAAGGTAAGCTTTGCGTAGCTAGTCCTTGCACGGTTATTATGGAAAGTTATTTCATGAAGTAATTCTTGGTGACTCGTAAGCCAAGAAGTCATTGGAGAAATAGGAAAATAAAAGGATACATCAGTTGCGATTTTAACTTAGAATAATGCCATTGCATCAAAACCCTTTTTTTCCCTGCAAAGTAGCTCTTTTTGGTGGTGAAAGAAAGCTTGGTACAATCAGTACCGCTTTCATTCTGTGACCTAGAGACCCTTGGTTTGATCTCACTAGTTGGACTTCCCGTGTCCCTTTTATCTCATCTTCTATCCCTTATAGCCTTGTACACCTTTTTTATGTACAATGGAAAGAGTCAAATATGCATGCACAGTTATGCGTATGAATTGCTTCACATAATATGCAATGTTTGCTGAGGATGATGAATCGCTTCTGAATTCAGGAGAGGATTCTATGCGCTGAAAATGCTATGTTAACTGAGAAGGTAAGCCTCTATTATACGTTGATAAATTCATATTGCTATGGAAATTGCGCACTGCATAGATATATGCTGTCCTTAATTTGCTATGAAACTAAATTGAACTTAATTCCTATTTGAGCTTTTCAGAAGTGAAAATTCAGACATACAATGTCGAGAGAAAGTCACCCCATACCTGTATTTCCAAATTCTGATTTGCCTTCATATTCATAAATAGTACATTGAATGATGTAGAAATGCATCTCCTGCATCAAACGTGTATTGAAAAGATGGAACCCTCATACAAAAATTTCAATAATTTTTCGACCCAGATGTTTTGGGTGGATTTGAACAAACGCCTGAACTGCTGTGATTAAACTTCGACAAAAGGAGAACTTCATGCGGTGATGTATGGCATTATCTGCAAATAGGCTGAAAAATCCTTGTTTATATAATGATGAACTCCATCAACGTAACGCTGAAGAAGATTTAACCAGATGCTGCAATGCTGGAAGAAAACATGCAGGAATGAGCTGAATCGACTTTATTTCTAACAATTTTGTTTACGTAGTATGATATTGTTATGCTTATGCATTACTTGTCGGATTTGCCTCCATCATTCCAACTGTTAGTCCACTTCAAGAAGTATTATAATGCCATATGTCATTCCTATGCATTACTTGTGAAAAAGTGCGGAGTTATCTACAATGTACATTTTTATTTGCTTCATCGTTCCTTCTGACCGTCTTGCAAATTATGAATGATTCATTAGACAGGCTGACATTCTTTCAATCGGCCGTAAGTGCTGAGTACATAGAGAAGTACTCAAAAAGACAAGTTTGTGTCTAACTTTGTTGGATTAGAAGGTTTCAGCATTGACAAATGGTCTTAAGCGCGCGATTTCAGTTTTGAGCAGATGTCATGATGATTTAATGCGTTGTTCGACCGTCTTAGCCATCCTTTCAGCCAAAACATTTGGGTCATAGAGTGGTATACCGCATAATATTGTTAATGTGGTGTCACAAACAAAAAAGATTCATTATTTTTAGATTTTTTTTGGTTTTTAGGTTTTTATTAAAAAGGTTGAATTTTATTGATTTATGACACTATATTGGTACTATCACGTGATATACCTATTGTACATAATAATCACTCCTATTATCAATTAACGTATTAAGCATCCCTCTGAAGTAACTAGTGTGCTCTTTGATAGTGTGGAATTCAGCGGCAGCAAGAAGTGAGGCAGCTACTCGGGTTGAACAGAACGTCATCGCTAAGAGAGAGCAGCAGCGGAGTCACCTCAGAGGATGTAGAGACTCAGCTCTTCATCGGGCCTCCTCCAGGGAGATGATCATCTCGTCGAGCCACTGGTGTTTTTATTTCTTGGCCTCGGGGACGTGGGACCTCTTACTAGTTCTTACAATTATTTGTTTTAATTAACAGCAAGAAATGTGGTCTTTCCATGCTCTCGAGAAAATTGCGGTACAAAAAATTAAAAAAAAAAGTATGTATATTTGTTAACAGACTTTTCTACGGCAACAATCTTGTGCAAACCGTAAATTTTGAGTGACGTCATTGAGGACTGCTCATACATTCACTAACATGGAGTTGAGTCAGCATTACATGTTAAATTTTTTTGACAAACCTTTGCAAAATAATGTTTTTCAATATAATGGAAACAAAAGAAAGATGAAACATCCAACTACGCAGGCAAGAGGTTGCTGGAGGATGGCGTGGCAAGGGACCTCTCTCCAGCCACCTTCACTGGGATCGCAAGATCTTCGGTGTTCTTAACCGAGGCATCCTCTCTCTCTCACGCAGACATATACAATTTTAGACTTCTTTGGGAAAATTTAAATATTATTTTGAGATTCAAATTCATGGCGTCAATGCAGCAGACTCATCATAGCATTATTGGTCTGGAGTCTATACATGAAAAGATTTATTTAAGAAGTATTGTTTCCATTACGTATTACTCGAACAGTTTATCTTGTAAAAAGCACCTCTCTTAAGGGAGAGGAATACTCTTAATCCTGTTTATAAAAACTTTAAGACCCTCATTTCTTTCTCACATGAGATCAAAACGGTGCCCATCATTAACCCTGTTTGCTGAAGAGGGTCGGAATTTGAGATTCCTGACAATAAGAGCAACAATTGATAGGGTAAAATAAATCAACACTAGTTAAACCACAAGCTAACTAGCCTGAAAATAGTAGCTGCCAAGTCTGATTGTAAATACCCAGTAGCCCCTCTGACTTATACGCTATGGCAGTACAGGGCATGTAAAGATGGTCAATCACATGATTGAGCTCCATGGGAGTAAGACTTATTTTCTCATAGGATAGGAGAGCCTCTGATTGGCTCCAAGGAAGTTGGATTAGTCAATTAGTCTTCTCACAGATCTAGGGGAGTCAAACATGCTGATTGGTCATCTCATTGGTCCAGAGGAGCCTACGATTGATTTCAGGGAAGTTGAACTTGTTGATCGAGGGAGCCTATGGCCTACTACGAGCCATGATTGGTCTTCTCATTGATACGTTAGATCCTACTATTGACTTTGGGAGACTCTGATTTGTTTATTTGCCTTCTCATTGGTCCAGGGAGCTTCTAGCCAACTCTGGGGAGTCGAGTTCATAGGTTTTCTCATAGGTCCGGGGGGCAAGTGGCCAACTAAGGGAAGTTTGACTTGTTGTCAGGTCTTTCGAAAAGTACAAGAGAGCTTGTAGTGGATTCTCGTGGAGTCAAAATTGTTGAGCGGCAGTTGCATAGCTGAAAGTACTCCTTTATTCATATGCTTCTTGCTACAAGATAGTTGAGTATAGAGGGGATCATATAAAGGAGTGCATGAAATTTCAAAATGTACAACGGGGCTTACTAGTAGAATTTCCTGAGTAATGTTGCATGGAAGGTGTGGGGGAGGACTTTGTCACTCTTGTACTCAATGCCATACAAAGCAAAACTTCTCACCTTTTTGATCTTATAAGACCCCTCCTAGATTATCGGTAACTTGTTTTTGTCCGTTTGTTCACTAAAAGTTTTTTGAGGGTGGGCAGGGGGGACAAGTTCATTGACGTGGAATCTTCCATTTCACTTTCTTGTTAAAATGTTGTGCTTCCAAACAGTTGGTTTCTAGTGCCTGTCTTTCAGCAATGAGTTAGGTCACTTCTAGCCAATCCAAATTAGTGCAGAGTCTTTGCTTATTGATGGATGGGTCAAATTTCTAGACTTTGAAGTATGAGGCCTATCCCCAAAGAAAGTACGACCTCAACATTAGAGATAAGGTTGAAGGGCAAATCTTCAACCGAGATTCAGTTTATATGCCCATATAGTAATGTCAAGCTCTTTACTTTATGACTTCCTGAGGTCTTGCACCTTGGCTTTGAGCCCGTGCAGCAATGTGCTGTTACTCACCTCTGTTTGCCCATTGCAATGGGGATGCGCTAAAGGGGTGAACTATTGGTTAATCTTGAAGGCTCACCACAACTCCTTAATCTTGTTGCTAGCGAACTACGTGCCATTTTTTGGAATGAGGGTCTTGGGGATACTAAACCACTGAGTGTGTCCTTCTTGAGAAAGGATATGATCGTTTCCCTGGCTATCTTGTGGGTCAGTTTTGCCTCAATGTGAAGTACTCAATGACAATTATGAGTAACTTCTGCCACTTTGCTTGGGGGAAGTGTATTGGCAAGTCAATGCCTGGTTGCGTAAAATGGCCAAGGCCCGATATGGCCTGTTGATCGATAAGAGGAAGGCATTTGTGTGCCATTGGCATGCTAAACATTTTTTCACCAACTGCATTGCATCTTCCTTCACGGTGGTCCATTAGAAGTAGTGGTTCAATGCCTTGTTTGCTAATAATTGACCTCCTTCATGTGCTCGATATATTCCTTTATATATTCCCTAAAGAGACATGTCAATTTTGCGACCCAAACTCAGTTGGGTTCAGTTCGCCATCTGATTTAAATCCAATTTGTAATTAGGATTTCTCATATATATGTTTGGAGATTTTAGGATTCTTTTATTAAGTAACTGTTATTGATTTCTTCACCTATAGTACCAATCTTTTAAGTGTAGTGGATTCGTTTCTTCTCTACACTTGTTTTTCCTGTCAAGGATTTTCCACATAAATTTACGTGTTGTTGGGGATCGGAAAATGGTAGGAGGAATGAATAAGAGCAGGAGTTATGAATGTTGTCTTATTGCCTTTGTTCCGGGTGTACAGGTCCCATTTATATAGGGACGGAGGGGACACAAACATTTAATACGCATTAAATACATGTCGTGTGCCTTGTAGGGGAAGCGACTTCTGCTGTACGGAAGATGTCAGACTGGGGCGAGTCAGGCGGCGTCAGTCGTACGGAAACGCCGCTGGCGGTATGGGCGCCACCCGGTCTGGCGCACAGCCGTGCCTAAGCGCCGGTCCAGCGGTTTGGGCCTACTTCCTGGGCCTTCATCTGAGCAGGGCTTCCCTGAGGGGAGGGCCTTGGGCCCGGCCCCTACACTTGCCCCCGAGTTTTCACGCGTCGGAACGCGCGGGAAACTGACTTTTGAAATTGGAAATTATGCCTAGCCCGGGGGTGACACGTGTCTGGTCAGGGGATGATGAACCGTCCTGTCAGGGGCAGTGGGAGCGTCGCGCCGCCCTTTTGGCTTCCCGGGGCATTAATTGCCCTTCTGGAGGGTAGTAGTCAGCGGAGGTGGCGCGTGCCAAGCAAGAAGCTGTGGAGGAGTACAAGGCCAGTGAAGCCTTCACAGAAGAGCTGGCGGCGCGTGGGGGCAGAGCCATAGTGGACTCCCTCCGCTCTGTTAAGGATGACCTCCAGCGCCTGCACCCAAGCGTCGACCTGTCAGAGATCCCGAGCCTGGACTGTCTCCGCCTCCTGGACGAGGCCCGCGGCGCTGCAACTCCATAGGCCTAGGGGTAGTTTGTAAGTAAAACCGTGTAAGAAGTTATGTAACGCAGTTGCCTTTAATGAATTTGGCGTTTTTTCCCGAGTATTGTGACGCTTGCTCCTTTCAGCATTTACTTGTTAGTCACGACCCATTCCCTCGTCTTTGTTTTCAACGCTTTCGAAGTAATAGCTTGCTACCACGCCGTGTACCGATCACTTTTAGTATTTGAAAGTGTTTCGGCGCTTTTCGGCTCCTGTTTTAGCGGTATATCTTGAGGCGTGCGCGTTCCGCGCTGCTTTGCGTTGAGGATGACTAGAGTAGCTCATTGTAGGTCGAAACGCGATAGGCCGGTATCTCTGCGCCGCGGTTGGTTCCTCTTGACATTTTAGCGGGTCTTTTCTTTGGGTTTTTTACGCGCTTGTGTGCCTTAGCGGTGCTCGGTGGCGGGAACCTTCGTGCCTCAGGAGGCTTGAGGTCTTTAATGCCTCAGGCGTGCTGAGGTCTTTGTGCCCCCGAGCGTTGGAGGTCTTTTGTGCCCCAGGAGATCTGAGGTCTTTTGTGCCCCAGGAGATCTGAGGTCTTTAGTGCCCCCGAGTGTTGGAGGTCTTTGTGCCCCCGAGAGGTGGAGGTCTTTGGTGCCCCCGAGTGTTGGAGGTCTTTGTGCCCCCGAGAGGTGGAGGTCTTTGGTGCCCCCGAGAGGTGGAGGTCTTTGGTGCCCCCGAGTGTTGGAGGTCTTTGTGCCCCCGAGAGGTGGAGGTCTTTGGTGCCCCCGAGTGTTGGAGGTCTTTGGTGCCCCAGGAGATCTGAGGTCTTTTGTGCCCCAGGAGATCTGAGGTCTTTTGTGCCCCCGAGTGTTGGAGGTCTTTGTGCCCCAGGAGATCTGAGGTCTTTAGTGCCCCCGAGTGTTGGAGGTCTTTGTGCCCCCGAGAGGTGGAGGTCTTTGGTGCCCCCAAGTGTTGGAGGTCTTTGTGCCCCCGAGAGGTGGAGGTCTTTGTGCCCCGAGAGGTGGAGGTCTTTGGGTGCCCCGAGTGTTGGAGGTCTTTGTGCCCCCGAGAGGTGGAGGTCTTTGGTGCCCCCGAGAGGTGGAGGTCTTTGGTGCCCCCGAGTGTTGGAGGTCTTTGTGCCCCCGAGAGGTGGAGGTCTTTGGTGCCCCCGAGAGGTGGAGGTCTTTGGTGCCCCCGAGTGTTGGAGGTCTTTGTGCCCCCGAGAGGTGGAGGTCTTTCCATCATACGCGTCGATTTGCGGAGCCTTGAACCTCGGAGGTAAGGTGACCGCCTGGATTTCGGCGGAAAAGGGGCTGGCGACATCCTCTTCAACGGCCGGGAGCCCATACCGGCGGCGGTTGTTGGCTTCGAGGGCTCTGGCCACGCGGTCCTCGACTAGTTTATGCACTTCCCTCATGGTCATGCTAGTGTTTGCTTGGGAAACGTTGTCCCCTGAAGGGGTAAGGCGTCAAACGCGAGCTTGCGGCCGCCGCGGGGGGAGGGGGTGCACGTGGCGCTCCCGAGGTGTCCCCGGCGCCTTCCTGGCGCCCATTTAGATGACGAGATAGCGCGGCATCCACTAGGGTGGTGACCCGGCGCTCGACAAATTGCTCCACTGCCTGGCGGGTCCGAATAGGGAGGGCTGCTAAGAGCTCGTCCTGGTTGGGATCGGGACGCGGGGGGCCTTCGGGGGTGTTTTCGGTGGGCGGGAGATTTTGGGGAAATGCCTGCTGGTCACGTGTGGAACTGGTTGCTCTGCGATTGCTACGAGTGCGAGCCATGACTTTTAGTCCGTGTTTCCCACAGACGGCGCCAATGTTGGGGATCGGAAAATGGTAGGAGGAATGAATAAGAGCAGGAGTTATGAATGTTGTCTTATTGCCTTTGTTCCGGGTGTACAGGTCCCATTTATATAGGGACGGAGGGGACACAAACATTTAATACGCATTAAATACATGTCGTGTGCCTTGTAGGGGAAGCGACTTCTGCTGTACGGAAGATGTCAGACTGGGGCGAGTCAGGCGGCGTCAGTCGTACGGAAACGCCGCTGGCGGTATGGGCGCCACCCGGTCTGGCGCACAGCCGTGCCTAAGCGCCGGTCCAGCGGTTTGGGCCTACTTCCTGGGCCTTCATCTGAGCAGGGCTTCCCTGAGGGGAGGGCCTTGGGCCCGGCCCCTACACGTGTTCTTTATTTTTTGTTGACTATTTGCTTTCTCATTGTTTTCTTAATAAGTGGTATCAGAGCATTCGGGTTTTTCAATGGCAATATTGAAGGATGATATTCCGCCGTTAGATCGCATACCAGATTTTTGCTTTGGTAGGTCAAGATGCACTTTGTGCTCGCTCATATGGATTTAGACAATGCTTTGTTAGGGTTTGATAAAAAGCCCTCATTGTGTATGCTAGAAGAAAAACAATGTAAGGATCGGAAGGTCTTATCTCAAATTTACCTATAGGCAGGGGTGGCCACGGTTCACAAACATCCAATTTTGGCTCGGAACCGGCGGTTCCGATTCCAAGGTGTCATGGAACCAGCCTTGAACCTCCCTTTGGACTGTTCAAGGACGGTTTGAAACTGAACAGTTCCAGTTCAAAATTACTGTTTCATTCAGTTTCAAACTATCGATTTGGACCCTGACCAGTTCGGTCTATTAAAATTAAATTAAATATATAATTTTAAAATATATTATTAAAAATTAGATTAAAATTAAAAATTAAATATAAAATAAAATAAATTAATTAGTTTGAACTTATTTTCTTATAAAAAATTAAGTTACATATGTATTCTTTATCGAAGTCTAAATAATTTTCTTACTTGATCATGTATTTATAGAATAAAAAATATGATTTATTTTTTAATTTAAAATATGAATAAAACAAATATGCCTATAGTGATCAAATCAAAGATGGGGAAGGAATTTGAATTTCAAATCATAGTTGGAGCCGAGAGAATGGGGGTGGGGGAATGTCAAATAATTGCTGGGATTGGGGGGCAGGGCAATTTACGGGGGCATAGGGGGCTGGTTCCTGAGGCAAGTGGAATCGGCCTAGACCATGGCCATCATAGTTCGGGGATGGTTCGGGCTCGGTTTTGGGCCCAAACCGGTCTGTGGCCATCACTGCCTATACGAGTGTTATTGTTATTAGTAGCTATTTGGAATTTCAACACAATGTAGGATTAGTCTTAAAATTGTTAGTAAAATAATAGAAATAATAATCTTGGACGGTCGTAATTATAAATGGAAAATAAAAATTTAACTTCACGAAATAAAGTCATGTTACAAGATATAATAATATAATTTAAGATAATCAAACTGAATTAAAATATAAAATTATAAACTTTATTGACTATTGAAGCATGTGACAGTTATGGTTTCCTTAAAACCAATTCCTCCCCACTCGATCGTACTGAGGACACATTGATGTCAGTCTCCTTTGATACGACAATAGAGCTATAAATAGAATCAAACTTGAAACTCTCAAGCGAGCCGAACACTAGTAAAATACCACTTGAAAACTATGCACGTAAAATGAAAAAAAATTCTTTGGACTCTAATTTTTGCACCATTTAAACCATTAGATTCTTAATTGGATGAACTTTTATTTAACAACATAATTATGCATATTTGATAAATTTATCACAATTATAATTTAAAAATTTGTAATAAATATTAATTCAATAATTACAAATACATTTAAAAAAGAATATATTTGATTACGATACAAATAACTATACAAAATACAACTAACCATCGAAATTCTTTGAATATGATTATTTTGTAGAGGTAAGAGAAAAATCAATGTAATACATATTATAGAGGTAAAAGAAAAATATTAAACATGTTCCAACCGATTTACAGGTTTTGGGTAGGGTCCAACTCTGAGTTTCAATAGGTTAGGGTCTAAATCCAAAATTTAGGAACCAATCTTATACAAGATAGAGTTCAGATATTATAAAAAAATACAGGATACTTGGACTAGATCACCCCTAACTCTTATGCTGCATTTGGTATAAGGAAATAGAAAGAAATAGAATGTAATGAGTAATTTGGCTTTTTAAAATATTTCTTACTCGATTGTACTTATGAATCTTATTACATTCGTTCGACAAGTATTTGATTTTCTCTCACATTGATGGAATGATATTTCCTTAAAAAAAGAATGTTCATTTCATCACTTTTCACAAATAATTTCTTTTATATTTTTAAAATGAAAATAAAAAATAGTAATTTTCTACATGTATTATTACAATCTATAATATAAAATCCATTTCATTTTATTCTTTTTATATTTCTTTTATCAAACGTAACCTTATATCCCGTGATTATTGTGAAATAGGACTTAGGCTCGGCCAGCTAGCTTATGGATAAAGTAGGTTACTTTACAGTTGCCCCATGTGCCTTCATTTTCCTGGCGGCAGACATGAAACAGGAAACCAGATGTTCCAAGGATGAAATCACTTGTCAAAAAATGCTATATGTCAAAATGTCCACCGTCGGGAATCTCGAAGATTTTCAAAGAACGTAATTGCAATCATGTCAAAAATGCTTTATGTATGAATTTAATATTTTTGGATTTAAATAAGTACAACAATTAATATTTTGCCTTTTTAATATGTCATGCTTTCCACTGTCCGTCCCTTTATATATTTAAACACAAACTGAGAGGCTTCATACACGGACAAACTGTGTTAGATTATTTCGTCTCTCGCTTGTAATCTCATTTCGTCGCAGAAGAAACCCACTGTATCAGCAACAGACAACATGAAGACCAACTTCCTCATCCTCTTCTTTGGTTTTCTTTTGACTGCCAACAGTGCTATCGCGATCGTCATTGCCACTGGTATTGGAAAACGATTATCTTGATTGACTCAAATAATCTATTGATGAAGGATTCACAAGGGTTTGTTGTTGGCTGAAAAATAATCCAAACCAAATAAGTGGCACTTGACTCCAGCCAAGCTCCAGCAGACTAGCTGGAGACAATTTGCCTTTGAAAGGCGGTGACGAGCTCTATAAAGAGCATGACCCCCCCACAGAATGCAAATAGCTCTCAGAGAAGCTCTCAGTAAGAAGCTTTCCGCCAAGGCTCACGGAGAAGCTCTTGGCAAAGACAATCTTGCGGGGAGACACACACACAAGAGAAGAGAGTCGTGAGATCGTGAGGGTGAGAGTGAGGAAATTGTGTGTATGTGTGCTAAGTACTCCATGGAGAGAGTACGGGTAGAGAGTGTACAGTAATTGAGGAAAACTTCTTATATTTTAATTACTGTTGATCCACAGAAAGACTGGTGTTCGTGTAATGGTTTGGTTATATAGTGAATTCTCTACCTATTAGCTCGTGTTCTATTTCTTGTCATCTTATTTAGTTTGAATTTCTGGCTTGTACTCTGATATTATTATTCCTGTGCTATAACTCGATTCAAACCTGTGGGTGAATCCTCTCGGGCCCTACAACTAGTATCAGAGCCCTAGTTCTCAGAAGATGGAGAAGTCTTTTTATAGAGATGGAGAAGTTCGATAGCTAGAAGGATTTTGAGTTACGGAAAATTAAGATCCGTGATGTCCTTGTTCAACGAGGACAGCACAAGGTGCTGCTTGGGATGGAATCGAAGCTAGAAAGCATGGCGGATGAAGAATGGAATGAGCTAGACGAGAAAGCCGTGTCTACCATCCGCTTATGCCTGGCAGATGAAGTAATTTTCAATGTAAAGGGAGAAACAACGGTTGCCGGTTTATGGAAGAAGTTGGAGAGCCTATACCATATGAAATCCCTCCTAAAGCAAATTCTCCTAAAAAGGCGATTATATTGCCTAAAGATGAGGGAAGGAGCCAAGGAGTCACAGCACTTGAATACTTTCAATAACATCCTCAGTCAACTTGAAAGCGTGGGCATGGGGATGGAGGATATGTACATTGCTCGATAATTATGATAATTTAGTCACGACTTTTAGTTGTAGTAAAATTGAAAGTCTTACGGTGGACTACATAGCAAATGCATTATTCTTTGAAGAATTACGGAGGAAGGCATTGTTGGAAAACTTAGAGAGTGCTCTTATCACAGAGAATAGGGGTAGAAATCATAGCAGAGAAGGGCAAAGGAGACGTGAGAAGTCTCAGTGTAGATCAAAGTCACGAATAATGTAAAATGTTTTCATTGCGGTATGGTTGGCCACATGAAGATAAATTGCAGGTCACTGAAACACGAGCATAATGATGATCGAAAAGCGGATGAGAGAAACACCGCAGCTACTGCATCATCATCAAGTACAGAAGGAGAGACGTTACTCTGTGCAAGTAATGATTGTGATCACTTCAAAGATCCAATCGTTGAATGGATAATTGACTTAGCGGGCCTCATATCATTGCAGTCCCAAACGAGAACTCTTCACCACATATAAGGCAAGAGACCTTGGGAGCATGAAGATGGGCAACTAGAGTATTGCAAATATTGTAGGGATTGGTGACATCATTGTACGGACCAATGTTGGTTGTACAATGACCTTGAAAGATGTGCGTCGCATACCGGAACTGCAACTCAATTTGATGTGTTCGATAGTGCTTGACAAAGAAGGGTATAACCAACAATTTAGCAACGGTACTTGGAAACCGACCAAGGGGTCATTGCTAGTTGCTGGAGGAGGTCTGTGTTGTACACTATATAAGACATCCATGAAGGTGTGCAGTTCCCAACTAAATGCAGTTGAAGATGGTGCTTCTCCAAATTTGTGACATAAAAGGCTGGCTCACATGAGTGAGAGAGGATTGCAAATTTTGGCAAGGAAATTCCTCATTCCTTGTGTCAAAGGTTTTCCCTGAACCCTTCTAATCATTGTTTATCTGGGAATCAACATAGATTTCTTTTCGTACCCAGTCAAAACAAAAAGAAAACAAATTGTAATTGGTACACTTTGTTGTATGTGGTCCCATGGCAGCGGAGTCTTTAGGTGGCAATAAGTACTTTGTCACATTTATTGATGATGCATCAAGAAAAACCTAGGTTTACTTTCTAAGGTCCAAGAGCGAAGTATTTTAGAAGTTCTAGAATTTTCATGCCATGGTAAAGAGACAGACAGGTAGATGTCTGAAGTGTCTACGAACTGATAATGGTGGAGAATACACCTTCAAGGAATTTAAGGATTATTTTGCGCAACATGGAATCAGACATGAAAGGACCGAACTAGGTACTCCACAGCATAATGGTGCAGCTAAGAGGATGAATAGGACCATCCTGGAAAAAGTCTGATGCATACTGAGAATGGCAAAACTACCAAAGCCATTTTGGGGTGAAGCAGTTTACACTGCATGCTACCTGATAAATCAATCTCCATCAGTTCCTTTGGAATATGACATTCCGGAGAGGGTGTGGATAGATAAGAGTGTATCTTACACTCATCTGAAAGTATTTAGTTGTAAGGCTTTTATGCATGAGCCAAAGGAACAGAGATCCAAGTTGGATGACAAAACCAAAGAGTGTATCTTTGTTGGGTATGGAGATGAAGAGTATGGCTATAGATTGTGGGACCCAGAGAAGAAAAAGGTGGTCAGAAATAGAGACGTTGTCTTCCATGAGCAGGAGACTATGAAAGATAAAAAGCAGACCCATACTCTAGATGGTGTTCCAATTTAGCACCGATTCCTACTCTAGAAAGTGCCACAGATAGAGTAGACCCTCATGAAGTCAAACTAAGGAATGAAGAAGAGCCAGCAATAACGGGTGATGATGAATGTGAGCTAGACACAGGAGCTGTTGAGCAGGGGAGCCAACCGTGACACCAATCCTCAGGTTAGGAGATCTGAGAGTGAGTGTCGACCATCCACCAGATATCCTAGTTCAGAATATATTTTAATTACTGATTAGGGGGAGCCAGAGAATTTCTATGATGTGTTGGAACACGAAGAGAAGAAGTGTTGGATTCAAGCAATGCCGGAAGAAATGAACTCCTTGTAACAGAATAAAACATATGAGTTGGTGGAGCTACCCAAAGGGAGGAAAGCTCTATAGAACAAATGGGTATTCAAGCTAAAGAAGGATGATGACAAGCTAGTAAAGTACAAGGCAAGATTAGTGGTTTAAAGGCTTTGGACAAAAACAGGGTATTGACTTCGTCGAGGGTTTTCTCCCCCATCGTGAAAATGGGTTCAATTAGAGTTGTACTTGGCCGGGCAACTAGCTTGAACCTGGAGCTTGAACAACTTGATGTGAAGACTACATTACTACATGGTGATTTGTAGGAGGAAATTTACATGAAACAACCAGAAGGTTTTGGAGTCAAGGGAAAAGGAGCACATGATCTGCAAATTGAAAAAGAGTATGTGTGGACTGAAATAGGCTCCTAGGCAGCCGTACAAGAAGTTTGATTCGTTTATGGTGAAGTAGAATTATAAACGAACGGAGGCTGATCCAGTGTATATGTGAAGCAGTTCCTGGATGGTAACTTCATTACCTTACTATTGTATGTAGATAATATGTTAATTGTTGGACAAGACATTGTGATGATTTGCAGGTTAAAAGAGGAGTTGGCTAAGTTCTTTCATATGAAGGATTTAGCTCCTGTGAAGCAAATTCTAGGAATGGAGATATTCTAGAATAGGAAGATCAGGAAGCTATGGTTGTCACAATAAAAGTATGCTGAACGTGTATTGGAGAGGTTCAACATGAAGCATGCCAAGCCAGTGGCACACCTCTTGCCAACCACTTCAAGCTGACTAAACGATCATGTCCAATAGAAGAAGCAGAAAAGAAGGCCATGGCAAATATTCCTTATTCCTCGGCTATCGGTTCACTAATGTACACCATTGTATGTACAAGGTCGGATATTGCTGATGTAGTGGGCTACTTGAGGGGCAATTCAAAGCTATGTCTATGTTTTGGTTGTGACAAGCTGATTCTTGAAGGGTTTGCAGATGCTAATATGGCGGGGGACCTTGATAGTAGGAAATCTACTTCAGGGTACTTATTTATTTTTACAGGGGGAGCTATCTCATGGCAATCCAAGCTACAAAAATGTGTGCTGCTTTATCTACGATGGAAGCCGAATTATAGCAGCTAATGAAGCTGGAAACGAAATGTTGTGGATGAAGCGATTCCTTCAAGAATTAGGCTTGAAGCAGGAGAACTATGTGGTGTATTGTGATAGTCAGAGTGCAATAGATTTGAGCAAAAATTTCATGTAATGCACTTACAAAGCACATAGACGTGAGATATCACTGGCTTCGCTTGGTGATAGAAGAAGAATAGTTTTCAACTGAGAAAAATCCACACAGGGAAAATATTGCGGATATACTAGCCAAAGTTGTTCCCAGAGAGAGAAGTTTGAGCGGTGTATTCAACGAGTTGAGATGGACTCCATTAAGGAGTCGACTAGAAATCTCCTCTATTTGGGTTAGAGGGGGAGCTGTTGGCTGAAAAATAATCCACCCCAATAAGTGGCACTTGACTCCGGCCAAGCTCCAGCTGTCTCTAGTTGGCAGTGAAGGCAATTTGCCTTTGAAAGGCGGTGACGAACTCT
>CM075294.1:12613913-12814390 GCA_037672795.1 Lagerstroemia speciosa | reverse complement strand
ACTGCTGAGCTCCGAAACGAATCCTGTGCGTCGCCGCTGTTAGGCTCGCGCTCGTCCTCCCACGCTCCCTCCTCTTCTCCCTCCCCGTCCCGGCCGTTACCCAACTCGGCACGGCGCCGGCGAGCTGGTCCTCGCTGCTCCCGCCGGCCGGGCAAATAAAAAGAAGAAGGAAAAAAAGGAAAAGCCGAACCTGCAAAAACGTTGGAGTGCAACACCAGGACTTCCCAGGAGGTCACCCATCCTAGTACTACTCTCGCCCAAGCACGCTTAACTTCGGAGTTCTGATGGGATCCGGTGCATTAGTGCTGGTATGATCGCACCCGTTGTCTCTTGCTCGCTGCCCGCTTTTTCTCGCTCGTTCTTTGCCGTCCCGGCTGCTATGCAGCGCCGTCGGTGCTCCCGCGACCGGGCGCACGTGCTCCGACCGGGCGTACGGTGCTCCGCCATGCTTAACTCCGCAGTCCTACTCTCGCCTCGCCCGAGCACGCTCAACTGCTGAGCTCCGAACGAATCCTGTGCGTCGCCGCTGTTAGGCTCGCGCTCGTCCTCCCACGCTCCTCGCCCTCTTCTCCCTCCCCGTCCCGGCCGTTACCCAACTCGGCACGGCGCCGGCGAGCTGGTCCTCGCTGCTCCCGCCGGCCGGGCAAATAAAAAGAAGAAGGAAAAAAAGGAAAAGCCGAACCTGCAAAAACGTTGGGGTGCAACACGAGGACTTCCCAGGAGGTCACCCATCCTAGTACTACTCTCGCCCAAGCACGCTTAACTTCGGAGTTCTGATGGGATCCGGTGCATTAGTGCTGGTATGATCGCACCCGTTGTCTCTTGCTCGCTGCCCGCTTTTTCTCGCTCGTTCTTTGCCGTCCCGGCTGCTATGCAGCGCCGTCGGTGCTCCCGCGACCGGGCGCACGGTGCTCCGCCATGCTTAACTCCGCAGTCCTACTCTCGCCTCGCCCGAGCACGCTCCACTGCTGAGCTCCGAACGAATCCTGTGCGTCGCCGCTGTTAGGCTCGCGCTCGTCCTCCCACGCTCCTCGCCCTCTTCTCCCTCCCCGTCCCGGCCGTTACCCAACTCGGCACGGCGCCGGCGAGCTGGTCCTCGCTGCTCCCGCCGGCCGGGCAAATAAAAAGAAGAAGGAAAAAAAGGAAAAGCCGAACCTGCAAAAACGTTGGGGTGCAACACGAGGACTTCCCAGGAGGTCACCCATCCTAGTACTACTCTCGCCCAAGCACGCTTAACTTCGGAGTTCTGATGGGATCCGGTGCATTAGTGCTGGTATGATCGCACCCGTTGTCTCTTGCTCGCTGCCCGCTTTTTCTCGCTCGTTCTTTGCCGTCCCGGCTGCTATGCAGCGCCATCGGTGCTCCCGCGACCGGGCGCACGGTGCTCCCGCGACCGGGCGTACGGTGCTCCGCCATGCTTAACTCCGCAGTCCTACTCTCGCCTCGCCCGAGCACGCTCCACTGCTGAGCTCCGAACGAATCCTGTGCGTCGCCGCTGTTAGGCTCGCGCTCGTCCTCCCACGCTCCTCGCCCTCTTCTCCCTCCCCGTCCCGGCCGTTACCCAACTCGGCACGGCGCCGGCGAGCTGGTCCTCGCTGCTCCCGCCGGCCGGGCAAATAAAAAGAAGAAGGAAAAAAAGGAAAAGCCGAACCTGCAAAAACGTTGGGGTGCAACACGAGGACTTCCCAGGAGGTCACCCATCCTAGTACTACTCTCGCCCAAGCACGCTTAACTTCGGAGTTCTGATGGGATCCGGTGCATTAGTGCTGGTATGATCGCACCCGTTGTCTCTTGCTCGCTGCCCGCTTTTTCTCGCTCGTTCTTTGCCGTCCCGGCTGCTATGCAGCGCCGTCGGTGCTCCCGCGACCGGGCGCACGGTGCTCCGCCATGCTTAACTCCGCAGTCCTACTCTCGCCTCGCCCGAGCACGCTCAACTGCTGAGCTCCGAACGAATCCTGTGCGTCGCCGCTGTTAGGCTCGCGCTCGTCCTCCCACGCTCCTCGCCCTCTTCTCCCTCCCCGTCCCGGCCGTTACCCAACTCGGCACGGCGCCGGCGAGCTGGTCCTCGCTGCTCCCGCCGGCCGGGCAAATAAAAAGAAGAAGGAAAAAAAGGAAAAGCCGAACCTGCAAAAACGTTGGGGTGCAACACGAGGACTTCCCAGGAGGTCACCCATCCTAGTACTACTCTCGCCCAAGCACGCTTAACTTCGGAGTTCTGATGGGATCCGGTGCATTAGTGCTGGTATGATCGCACCCGTTGTCTCTTGCTCGCTGCCCGCTTTTTCTCGCTCGTTCTTTGCCGTCCCGGCTGCTATGCAGCGCCGTCGGTGCTCCCGCGACCGGGCGCACGGTGCTCCGCCATGCTTAACTCCGCAGTCCTACTCTCGCCTCGCCCGAGCACGCTCAACTGCTGAGCTCCGAACGAATCCTGTGCGTCGCCGCTGTTAGGCTCGCGCTCGTCCTCCCACGCTCCTCGCCCTCTTCTCCCTCCCCGTCCCGGCCGTTACCCAACTCGGCACGGCGCCGGCGAGCTGGTCCTCGCTGCTCCCGCCGGCCGGGCAAATAAAAAGAAGAAGGAAAAAAAGGAAAAGCCGAACCTGCAAAAACGTTGGGGTGCAACACGAGGACTTCCCAGGAGGTCACCCATCCTAGTACTACTCTCGCCCAAGCACGCTTAACTTCGGAGTTCTGATGGGATCCGGTGCATTAGTGCTGGTATGATCGCACCCGTTGTCTCTTGCTCGCTGCCCGCTTTTTCTCGCTCGTTCTTTGCCGTCCCGGCTGCTATGCAGCGCCGTCGGTGCTCCCGCGACCGGGCGCACGGTGCTCCGCCATGCTTAACTCCGCAGTCCTACTCTCGCCTCGCCCGAGCACGCTCCACTGCTGAGCTCCGAACGAATCCTGTGCGTCGCCGCTGTTAGGCTCGCGCTCGTCCTCCCACGCTCCTCGCCCTCTTCTCCCTCCCCGTCCCGGCCGTTACCCAACTCGGCACGGCGCCGGCGAGCTGGTCCTCGCTGCTCCCGCCGGCCGGGCAAATAAAAAGAAGAAGGAAAAAAAGGAAAAGCCGAACCTGCAAAAACGTTGGGGTGCAACACGAGGACTTCCCAGGAGGTCACCCATCCTAGTACTACTCTCGCCCAAGCACGCTTAACTTCGGAGTTCTGATGGGATCCGGTGCATTAGTGCTGGTATGATCGCACCCGTTGTCTCTTGCTCGCTGCCCGCTTTTTCTCGCTCGTTCTTTGCCGTCCCGGCTGCTATGCAGCGCCATCGGTGCTCCCGCGACCGGGCGCACGGTGCTCCCGCGACCGGGCGTACGGTGCTCCGCCATGCTTAACTCCGCAGTCCTACTCTCGCCTCGCCCGAGCACGCTCCACTGCTGAGCTCCGAACGAATCCTGTGCGTCGCCGCTGTTAGGCTCGCGCTCGTCCTCCCACGCTCCTCGCCCTCTTCTCCCTCCCCGTCCCGGCCGTTACCCAACTCGGCACGGCGCCGGCGAGCTGGTCCTCGCTGCTCCCGCCGGCCGGGCAAATAAAAAGAAGAAGGAAAAAAAGGAAAAGCCGAACCTGCAAAAACGTTGGGGTGCAACACGAGGACTTCCCAGGAGGTCACCCATCCTAGTACTACTCTCGCCCAAGCACGCTTAACTTCGGAGTTCTGATGGGATCCGGTGCATTAGTGCTGGTATGATCGCACCCGTTGTCTCTTGCTCGCTGCCCGCTTTTTCTCGCTCGTTCTTTGCCGTCCCGGCTGCTATGCAGCGCCGTCGGTGCTCCCGCGACCGGGCGCACGGTGCTCCGCCATGCTTAACTCCGCAGTCCTACTCTCGCCTCGCCCGAGCACGCTCAACTGCTGAGCTCCGAACGAATCCTGTGCGTCGCCGCTGTTAGGCTCGCGCTCGTCCTCCCACGCTCCTCGCCCTCTTCTCCCTCCCCGTCCCGGCCGTTACCCAACTCGGCACGGCGCCGGCGAGCTGGTCCTCGCTGCTCCCGCCGGCCGGGCAAATAAAAAGAAGAAGGAAAAAAAGGAAAAGCCGAACCTGCAAAAACGTTGGGGTGCAACACGAGGACTTCCCAGGAGGTCACCGATCCTAGTACTACTCTCGCCCAAGCACGCTTAACTTCGGAGTTCTGATGGGATCCGGTGCATTAGTGCTGGTATGATCGCACCCGTTGTCTCTTGCTCGCTGCTCGCTTTTTCTCGCTCGTTCTTTGCCGTCCCGGCTGCTATGCAGCGCCATCGGTGCTCCCGCGACCGGGCGCACGGTGCTCCCGCGACCGGGCGTACGGTGCTCCGCCATGCTTAACTCCGCAGTCCTACTCTCGCCTCGCCCGAGCACGCTCCACTGCTGAGCTCCGAACGAATCCTGTGCGTCGCCGCTGTTAGGCTCGCGCTCGTCCTCCCACGCTCCTCGCCCTCTTCTCCCTCCCCGTCCCGGCCGTTACCCAACTCGGCACGGCGCCGGCGAGCTGGTCCTCGCTGCTCCCGCCGGCCGGGCAAATAAAAAGAAGAAGGAAAAAAAGGAAAAGCCGAACCTGCAAAAACGTTGGGGTGCAACACGAGGACTTCCCAGGAGGTCACCCATCCTAGTACTACTCTCGCCCAAGCACGCTTAACTTCGGAGTTCTGATGGGATCCGGTGCATTAGTGTTGGTATGATCGCACCCGTTGTCTCTTGCTCGCTGCTCGCTTTTTCTCGCTCGTTCTTTGCCGTCCCGGCTGCTATGCAGCGCCATCGGTGCTCCCGCGACCGGGCGCACGGTGCTCCCGCGACCGGGCGTACGGTGCTCCGCCATGCTTAACTCCGCAGTCCTACTCTCGCCTCGCCCGAGCACGCTCCACTGCTGAGCTCCGAACGAATCCTGTGCGTCGCCGCTGTTAGGCTCGCGCTCGTCCTCCCACGCTCCTCGCCCTCTTCTCCCTCCCCGTCCCGGCCGTTACCCAACTCGGCACGGCGCCGGCGAGCTGGTCCTCGCTGCTCCCGCCGGCCGGGCAAATAAAAAGAAGAAGGAAAAAAAGGAAAAGCCGAACCTGCAAAAACGTTGGGGTGCAACACGAGGACTTCCCAGGAGGTCACCCATCCTAGTACTACTCTCGCCCAAGCACGCTTAACTTCGGAGTTCTGATGGGATCCGGTGCATTAGTGCTGGTATGATCGCACCCGTTGTCTCTTGCTCGCTGCCCGCTTTTTCTCGCTCGTTCTTTGCCGTCCCGGCTGCTATGCAGCGCCGTCGGTGCTCCCGCGACCGGGCGCACGGTGCTCCGCCATGCTTAACTCCGCAGTCCTACTCTCGCCTCGCCCGAGCACGCTCAACTGCTGAGCTCCAAACGAATCCTGTGCGTCGCCGCTGTTAGGCTCGCGCTCGTCCTCCCACGCTCCTCGCCCTCTTCTCCCTCCCCGTCCCGGCCGTTACCCAACTCGGCACGGCGCCGGCGAGCTGGTCCTCGCTGCTCCCGCCGGCCGGGCAAATAAAAAGAAGAAGGAAAAAAAGGAAAAGCCGAACCTGCAAAAACGTTGGGGTGCAACACGAGGACTTCCCAGGAGGTCACCCATCCTAGTACTACTCTCGCCCAAGCACGCTTAACTTCGGAGTTCTGATGGGATCCGGTGCATTAGTGCTGGTATGATCGCACCCGTTGTCTCTTGCTCGCTGCCCGCTTTTTCTCGCTCGTTCTTTGCCGTCCCGGCTGCTATGCAGCGCCGTCGGTGCTCCCGCGACCGGGCGCACGGTGCTCCGCCATGCTTAACTCCGCAGTCCTACTCTCGCCTCGCCCGAGCACGCTCAACTGCTGAGCTCCGAACGAATCCTGTGCGTCGCCGCTGTTAGGCTCGCGCTCGTCCTCCCACGCTCCTCGCCCTCTTCTCCCTCCCCGTCCCGGCCGTTACCCAACTCGGCACGGCGCCGGCGAGCTGGTCCTCGCTGCTCCCGCCTGCCGGGCAAATAAAAAGAAGAAGGAAAAAAAGGAAAAGCCGAACCTGCAAAAACGTTGGGGTGCAACACGAGGACTTCCCAGGAGGTCACCCATCCTAGTACTACTCTTGCCCAAGCACGCTTAACTTCGGAGTTCTGATGGGATCCGGTGCATTAGTGCTGGTATGATCGCACCCGTTGTCTCTTGCTCGCTGCCCGCTTTTTCTCGCTCGTTCTTTGCCGTCCCGGCTGCTATGCAGCGCCGTCGGTGCTCCCGCGACCGGGCGCACGGTGCTCCGCCATGCTTAACTCCGCAGTCCTACTCTCTCCTCGCCCGAGCACGCTCAACTGCTGAGCTCCGAACGAATCCTGTGCGTCGCCGCTGTTAGGCTCGCGCTCGTCCTCCCACGCTCCTCGCCCTCTTCTCCCTCCCCGTCCCGGCCGTTACCCAACTCGGCACGGTGCCGGCGAGCTGGTCCTCGCTGCTCCCGCCGGCCGGGCAAATAAAAAGAAGAAGGAAAAAAAGGAAAAGCCGAACCTGCAAAAACGTTGGGGTGCAACACGAGGACTTCCCAGGAGGTCACCCATCCTAGGACTACTCTCGCCCAAGCACGCTTAACTTCGGAGTTCTGATGGGATCCGTTGCATTGCAAAGTGTCTGATGTGCTGATCTGTGCCTTTTAGCTGGAAGTGTTTGAGTTTGATTTCATGGCCCGACCCTGTTCATACAAGAAGAGGAACAGATAAGATACTAGATTCTTTACGAAGATTGAAAATTTCAGGAGTGAAATTCTGCGGCATTTCTCTGTCTTTTTAGACGAAATTTTTTTTTAAACCATGTAACTTTTTGAGAGGAATTCGGTGGGAGGTGCCGGAGGCGCCTCATGTTGCGTCGTTTCTCTAGAAAACTTAGTATTCATCTTCAGTTTCTCGATTCTTCGAATCGATCTCGCAATTCCGGATCGAGGAATACATGAACACAGTACTATTATATTAATAAGTAGATTGATTCTGCTGCATATTCAATAAGATTGTATGTAGCGCGGTGGTGGTTATATTTTGTTCATTGGTTTTTCATATATGGGAGTTCATGGGTTCAACTCCTTCCAGATACATTTTTGGATATGGAATTTTTCAACATGATTTTTTGTTTTATATTAAGTTTTAAGTCCTAAAGTGCACGTAACCTTATGGTTGAGGAAGTCTGTGCATTGCTCTTTTTTTATATAGGGTCCCGGGTTCAATTCCTTATAAAAATGATTCCGGATTTGGAATATATGGACACAATTTTCTTTTGTATTAAGTAAATTTATATTGCTCACTTGAATGACAAGAGTTGACCTAGCTTAGTGGTCAAGGAAGTTTGTACATTACTTATATATATATATATATATATGGGGAGGGGTCACGTGTTCTAGTAGAGGAATTGTGTTATTGCAACAGATAATTGTTATACAATTACACCAACATCACATTGCTGAAAATGAGAAATTATGGCATCGCAAACATCAACAACATTCACTAGCTTGCTTAATAATTTAAAAGTCTTTTCATTTGCAAACACAAGATGATTGACAAATACCTTAAATTTGGCCTCTAGTGTGACATCAAATTCAAAAAATTGATCAACCTGACAGAGTCATCAATCGAGGCATATTTTTCGTTGAATTTGTTAAATTCCCTCTTTTCCATTTGAAAAACTTTGTAGTTGGTTTCTTTTTGTCTCCATAGCTTGCTTCTGAGTCCTGTTCAACAACTTTGTTTGCTATAACATGAGGCTTCAAAGCTCATCAAACTGACAAGACCTATGCTATCCTAGAAATTAAGGTGTGGTGGTTCAAAAAAGTCTTTCTGGCTGGAATTCTGATTGAATCTAGAATATGTTTTTGTTCTTGTCACCCAAGCAAGTTCCTTGTAGGTTGCTTGCTGTACCAAGTTCGTGGCAAAACATAGAAATATTTAGACTCTTGTAACTTTTGTTAAATACTTATGGAGTTGGAGAATACTTATCCATGTTCAAGAAAAGGTCAAACCCTTCAAATCTTATAAGGTGTGGAATGGGGAGCATATCTTTTTCTGATCTATTCTTACCTTAATCCTCTAGATCCTTTGGATGTGACCTGCTTAAGCGGTAAAAGATGCTTTTGAAATATTCAATTGATGCTCAGTTCTCTCATTTATCCAACAGAGCGTGCTCTTGGCCAAGGAGTTCTCACCCTCAACATCTTGACATAATGCTCAAGGCTGAACAGACACCTAGAGTTGCAAATTACACCATTTGTTGGGATAATAGCCCATCACCATTTCAAGAAGGTGGTCTATGTTGATGCCTAACAAATCGAGAGTTCCTCAATGAAGGACAATTCGGTTTGTTCAACATATTCCTAGGGTTGCTTTCTTCTCCTAGCTAGTCATAAGGACATGTTGACAGGTGAATTCAAACTTAGGAAGTGGGATCTTACTAGAGTTACTTCTTGTGAATTTTGCAACTACTGCCCTAAGGATTATGATCTACTGACTATTCACTACGAGCATCTGGGGAAGAATCATCTCTACACTACCACAGTCCATAAATGTGGGGTATTGGGAGTTTGAGCTTCATTTGCCATCTCCATGGAAGCGCAGAGGAGTAACGTCCTTTGCTCTCAAGCTGGCCTAGGGAGCCTACGTATTATAGCACGTATGGAAAGAAAGAGCTATGATACCAAATTCTTATGATGCAAATTCAGAACTTGGGAAGAAAAGAACCAGCTGACTTGGAAATAATAGAGAAGAAACTGAAGAACAGTAGAGAAAAGAATTTAAGAGGGAATTCTGGAGGAAGAATCAAAGAAATAGAGAGATCAATAACTGCCAAGTGATCACTTATTGGTTCTTCACTTAGTTGTACAGAGCTTCAACACCCATTACAATTGTTCTTGACCTGATAACAATCGAGCTACCTACTGTCACTAACAACTTTCTTAACAACTCATTAATATTGTCCTCTTATGCATTTCTTCCAATATAGATTCCCTTCCCTAGCTTTTGTTCATTTGCTCTTTAGTCCTCGAACATAAAAAACTCGAGGCTTTCACTTCAAGAGTTGATTGGGTTGTGGTAATGTAACTTGTTCTACTTGAAGGATTTCTCTCTCTTGACATTTTTAGCTGGTGGAGGTAGCATCTCATTTGGTGAATGTGGAGGCTACAGGATTGAGTTCAGTTCCAGGCATAGCGGCTGTACAGACGGACTCAGAGCCTCGTATAGATCCATACGAACGTGACTATCTCCACCACCCTCTTCTTGTTTTGGCTTTGCACATGCTTTACCTTCCTGCATCCAGTAATGTTCCATGGTCAAAGTTGATGAACTCGCTATAATTTTAATTTCAAACACTGTCACTAGCATCCGTTTTTCATGAGTTTGTAGGGGTCCCAGTAATATCCACATTTGAAGCATGAAAAATCAGCATTGATTCTGTTTTAGGCTGCTTATAGGGCACCAAACAGACTAGATCTATTTTCTGATTAGTCCATAAGGTAGCTCACATGGATTTCAGCTCGTTGCCCAGTCTTGCACCTCCATTAACAACACTAGTGGGGTTACCTTCTCCTATACTGTAGAAGTACCAGGACAAGCAGTCACACCTTTGAAATAGCTGCTCTGGTTCCTCCTCGCACTCCTCCATTAGTGCATGCTTTTGGCAAGTACATTCTGGGGATGGCCATTTAGTTCAATTGTTGGAAAAGTTACTTTCTCATGAGAATTCCCATCTGCCCAGGAAGTAGGAGCATATCTATTAGTGAGGAACTTCCCAAAAGAGCCACCAAGAGATGGATTTATGTGGCATTGAAGAAGAAACATCCTTTCTCTAACAAGGGTGAGTATCCTACACTTCTAGCAAATGTATATGTGATAAAAATCCAGACCTTATCTTTACAAGAACAATGAGAAATCTCCATTGGACCATGAGCACACCTTTAGAGACCGTCTCATAGTAAGCAAATTAGACAAATTTATCAGATCAACAATCAATTGTCACTTGAGATCAATTATTGAGTGTTGATGTTCAATGCCACGTCGATAGGTGGTTATTCATGCACACATATATTGGCACATATTGAGAATTCAAATCACACATGAAAATATATAAAATTTGGAAACAACCTCTCATATTAAGTTCTTTTAAACCAGCTAAAATTTGAATACTAATAGCAGAATTGAACGAGCAGCAAAGTTTAGGGGCAAATCCTACTTCAACTGAGCAACTATACATGAAACAGCCGTCGTCGAGAAAAGCTATGCAGCATTTGGAGCAACATTAAGCTGTGCTAAGGCAAGTTACATAGTGCTATAAATTCGCCTTTCTCTTTCTTCTCCTTGTGAAGGACAGTGACCAAGGCAATTAAAACAAGTGATCATTGATCGTGGGCGAGTAATTTTGGAATGATAGAGAAGGGAAACAGAATAGAGATTGATTAGTGGAGGACCGGTTGCTGATTAGGTCGGTAGGTGAAGATCATTATCAGGGACCAAGGAGGAGCATCACGACGATGGGGACCTGACAAGGGCCGAGAATTCGATGAGGACCGGCCTATAGACACGTACTTGGAGGTCCAATCATTACTAATCTATTACGTTAATTGTCCACCTGTAAAAGCTATGTATCCAACTTATAATACATATAATAGAAAGAGATCTCCCAAAATGAGTAAGAAAATCAAAACTAAAATGGAAAAGCTTGAGCAGGTCCACCTATTATGTGGAGGGCTGAGGAAACATGGTTGTAACTCTCTTTTACAAGAGAGATATAGATTTTAGACTAGAATTACGGGTTAGACGGTTCATGTCTGGTAAACATGAACATTCGGATCTGACTTCACCTATGCACTTGTAGGTAAAATTTGAATCGCAGAAGGTCAAGCTAGGTCGTCTTTTATTAGGAAACATATTATGCTGATATTGTTGTATCATAAATTTGGGTAGTTGGGATAGCTGTGATCTTTAAGATTTACTTTTCATGATTCTCTCAATCTGTTATTTGATTTATACTGCCAGTAGCTTGTGTATATTTACCTCTACACATGTTCAATGAACATACTTTTAGCTCTAAATTACTCTTGGTTTTCTTAATTTTCAATATAGTATTAGAACAGATCCTATTCTAACTTTAATCCTCCTTCTGCTGTCCAATTCTAAATCTCTTGTTATTCAACCCTTTCATGTCTCCCCAATGGTGAAATAAAAATGAATCTCCTTCAATCATCACTCCTTCAACTTTCACACTTGGAAATTTCGATAGCCTCGGTAACATGTTGATTTCCTGCTTGTTGAATGGAAGCAATTATCTAATGTGATCATGAGCAATGAGGAAAACACTTCGCACCAAAAATAAGTTTTCATTTATCAATGGGACAATCAAGAAGCCTAAAGATGGCGACCTACTTACTGAACAAAATTTACCCTCTCCAGGTTTATCTACACGAGGTGGCTAGTGATTTGGCCCACGGTCGACTCCGAGCTAATTGTTGTCTTTGTTTTGGTGGTTAGCCCAGTCCAAATAACCATGTATAGCCCAGCATGTGGATTGAAAGTGCCCATCTAGCCCGCAGAAATTATAGGATGACCTATCATGATAATTCATGTGGTTGTTATTTCCTTTGACCACAAAGGCCATACTGCTGCTTCCGTGACTTGAGGAACGCCCCTTTGTTGTTCGTCATGAATGACAGAAGAGATGATGGGTTTTGGCATCTTGATGGACACGTTAGAATAAGTGAGATTTCTTTTTGGAGAAAGAAATCATCCACCAAATGAGTTGCGTGGACTCCCCAATAGAATGGTCGAGTAGAATGGAAACACCGTCACATTTTGAATGTGCCACGAGGTCTACTCTTTCAAGCTTCTCTTTCAGTTCAATTCTAGGGTGAGTGTGTTACTACAGTTGCCCACTTAAGAAATCTCATACCAACTCCTCTTTTATCGGGTTCAAGCTCACATGAAATTATTTTTGGAAAACCACTAGATTTACCTTATTTACGAGTTTTCGGATCTCTTTGTTATGGAAAATCTTGAACTCAATATAAATTTAGAGAATGATCGAGACGATGTGTTTTCATTGGTTATCTTTTTGGTAAAAGGGCTAGAGTGTATATTGCACACTAACCCACCTTGATCGGTCCAATTAACTGGTGAGAACTTGATATTGGATGGGCCACTGTGATAGGGGGAGAATGATTTGGCCAGAAGTCCAATTAATAAAGCAAGTGGGCCTCAACAACATAGCTTACTCAGCCCATGTACAGATTAGAGGGTCGGGATTGGACTCAAACACAACAAGGGCCCAAGACATGTCTTCAAGGAACAACAGAACCCAGTTGAGGTAGCACAGGTTGGGCCAGGTGACGATAGCACACATGAGCCCACTAAGTTGGATGGCCAGCCTGATGGAACAAGAAATAGGCCTTGCACTAGAAAAGGCCAAACAGATCAAGCAACAATAGAGCCTAGTCACTGTCCAATCAAATTCAAAACAAATGAATCAAATAGAATTGTTGGTAATTCATCTAAGAAATTATGAAAATCATTAAGATAGAGACGGGTGCCAACTTGATTGTCAAATTATATTTGCCACACTGCAAAAATATGCCCTCTCACTCACTCAATCCATCAAACTCCTCAGGTACATGCCACTCTATTGAGAATTCTCTTTCCTACGAGAATATATCTAATCAGCATTTATCGTATTTGGCTATAGTTGACTCTGATAGTGAGCCTATAAATTATAGATAGGAAGTACAAGATCCACGATGGTGTGAGGTAATGGCAAAAGAAATTCGGGCACTCGAGGTAAAGGGCACATGAAGTATTCAATCATTACCTCCCGATAAAAGTTTGGTGGGTTGCAAATGAGTTTATAAAATTAAGCATTAGACTGGTGGGAATATTGAATGATATAAGACATGTTTAGTTGCCAAGGGATTTACTCAGGTCAAAGATATTTATTTTCATGAAACATCCACTCCAGTTGTGAAGGTTCTCACAGTCCAATATTTGTTAACTGCAGCCATTGCAAAGGGATGAGAGATATACCAGATGGATGTTCACAATACCTTTTTATATAGTGATGTGGAGGAAGAGGTGTACATATCCCTAACATCAGGATTTTCTTCCACCCAAGGGAACGTATGTCGACTGCATAAGTCTTCATACAGGCTTCACAGGCTTCAAGAAATTGGTTTTCAAAGTTTGCTAATGCATTTCGACTGTTTCTCTTTATGTAGACAGGTGTTGATCACTCTTTCTTTACTCTTATAATAGATAATTTATTTCTTGTATTGTTATTCTATGTTGATGATATGCTCGTGGTGGAGAATAATCTAGACTTTTCTACCACTTTTAAGCTATATCTCGGTACGTGCTTTCATCTTAATGTTATGGGTCCTCTTAAATATTTTCTTGGTATAGAAGTCATTGGACTCCACTCTAGTCTTTTTCTAAGTTAGCACAAGTATACCATTGATATTCTTACTGAATGTGGAACGTTTGGATCCCAACTTTCTTATTTTCCAATGGAGCAGCAACATAAGTTTTCGGACGACTCTGGATCTCTTTTAGCCAATTTTTGCAAGTATTGTCGTCTGGTTGGTCGCTTGATTTATCTCATTGTTACTAGACTAGAGCTTTGCTACTCAGCCCATATTCTTTCCCAATTTATGCACCAACCATGTGAAAACCAAATGAAGGGCACTGGAATGCAGCTTTCAAAATACTCCGGCATTTAAAATAGTCTCCAACTTAAGGGATACTTCTCAATCTTTCCTTGATGGATCTAGTGGCACATTGTGACTTTGATTGGGCCTCTTGTCCCATGACCCGACGATCTACATTAGTAAACTTCATTAAACTTGGTGGCAATCATATTTCATGGAAAATGAAGAAATAGAATAGTATTTCTCGCTCCTTTGCTGCAGCTGAATATCGAGTTATGGTAGCTGCTGTTAGTGAATTGCTATGGTTGCGAAACTTACTTTTAGCTCTACACATCCGACAAGGTCAACCAGTAAAGTTATATTGTGATAATCAGGTTGCTTTGTATACCGTTGCCAATCTAGTATTCCACGAAAGGATAAAATACATTGAGATCGACTGTTATTTTGTGTGAGAACACATCAAGTCAAACGCTATCTCTACTGACTATGTCACCAATCACCTATAGTTGGCAGATATTTTCACTAGGGCACTTGGTTGAGATCATTTCCAATTTATTTTTCATAAGTTGGGAGTTCGAATTCCTCTCTCTTCAACGTGAAGGGAGTATTAGGAAACATATTATATTGATATTGTTGTATCATAAGTTTGAGTAGTTATGATAGTTGTAATCTTCAATATTTACATTCCGTGATTCTTTCGATCTGTTACTTGATTTATTCAACCACTAGCTTATATATATTTACATCTACAAATATTCATAAACATACTTTTCGGATCCAAATTACTCTTGATTCTCTTAATTGTTAGTATTTAATGGGTTAGGTTATGAGGTGGCCCTCATAAAATAAAGAGAATTGGAGCTACAAGAGTTCATAAAGAGGATCGCATCATACATAAGGATGGCAATGGGCCAGGGGTCATGCCTTGCTCCACATGGGTCAGGTTGGGGCACGGGTTAGGAAAATTAGTTAATGATATGTAAAATATAATTAAAACTATGATGTAAATTTACATATTTATGATAGTATAATTACATAAATTTTAAAATTTAAGAATTTACATTATTTCGACAAAATAGAATAATTATTATCTAATTTATTAATATAAATGTATTCATAAATCAATTTAAAATATATAATTATATAGTATAATAATATATAAATAGGGGCGGGGTAGGGCAAGGCGGCAGTCAGGCCCAGACCCCCCCTGGCCAGTGCACGGGGTGGACCAAGGTGGGTTTCATGAGACCGGGTCAAATTGCCATCCCTAATCATACACAACTATAATCTAGGCAGGCTCTTCAAGAGGATGTAATGGCATGTGATTCAATGGGTGGGAAGAAGGGCCAGTTAGCGTATAGTCATCAGATGTATAAAGGAGTATATGATAAGGACAATATTCTAAAATCATCCAAATGAGTTTGAGTATAATAGATGCTCGGGTGTAGCTGGAAAATGTAACATACAAAGTTTGTGGTGAGGATTCAATCACAACTACCAGAGGATTGTTTCTTGATTGGCATGCAGAACTTGAGTTAGCCATTTTATATCAATCATCTTTTTCTGATTCTTGCTAAAGCTCAGCATTTGCTATCAAATGACAAGTTACTAATATGCATATATGGTTCACCATATGCATGCTTAAAAAGCTCCTCATGGATTGCACTTAATGAAGTAGCAATCTACCATGGTCCTTAGGTTATGATAAAGGATTGCAGTGATTGCTTGTTCACTGGATACGATGGGAAAGGCACATAGGAACATCAACAATAAATTTTCTTCAAAAATTTTGTATACAATTTAACTGTATCGGCCTAGGCTTTGTAGGTAATTTTTTCCAATGCGTATACTACGTGTTATCTAGAAGTTTAATGAGTCCTATGTAATTTAGGAAAACAGAATAGTGCATATTTATTATAATATTTTTTGCATATGTAATTGATAATGTTAATTATTAATATATCTAGATAGTGGGCATTTCCTCCAATTCTCCTCTCTTTTTTTCCCATTAGATCCGAACACACAAATGCAACATGGATAAAACAAGAGGCATGCATTGCAGAAGTAGCATGAGACCGACAACACATTGTTCTCTCATGGCTTGAAAAGTGCCAAACCATCCCCACTTTAGATTGGAAGCAAAGGTCATACTGACAACTATCTCCATTGTCACTGCTCAAGTACGGAGATCCACATAGTATAAGATGCACTAGAGTAGTTGATTTGATTCTAGCCTTCAGAAATTCAAGCTACTACGTGAGATACCATTGGCATCTTATCATTTCTCAAGAGATGGGATTGTAATTGAATCAATAGGACTAACAATATGATGCTCATAGCCTAGGACAATTAGATTCAAGTTTCAAGTGAATATTCTTATATTTTTTTTAATTTAGGGCTGCCCTTGTAAGTTTTTTAGCTAGTAAAGAATTTCCCTTAATTATTTCAAAAAATATAATTACACGTTCCCAAGACAGAACCACATCCTAAAGATACAAACCATGCACAACCATGTCCATGACTTACCCTATACGATCATTGCAGCTCTACCGACTGCCGTAAGTGCATATTTAAGTTTATTAATTCATCATTTTAACTTTTATGACTAAATTTTAAACATCTCCCTCGGAACTGAGATAGTAACGCATATAATGGGTAAACCATACATAGATGTAGACGTGATATTACAAATTAACATGATTCAGTCATTTAAGATTTTTTAAGTAAAACTCTGAAACAAAAAAAAATAATCCTTTAAATCACCAAATCCTATTAGTTGGTAGCGTCGTGTTAGTACTGCCATTTGATATACCTGTTACACAAAAAACTTTCTCCTCGGAGCCAGGTTTCTTTGGTTAGACCGGCAGGGCAGATGCTTGGAATATTCGATTACTTGAAACATCATTGAAATCACATGGCAAGGCCGGGACTTATTAGACAATGTTATTAACTTAAATTGGATTGTTCGGACATACAACACGCTAAGAGAGGCTCACAGAGATGATCATAACACGATAATTAATAATGACAAGGCTCCTCCTTTATCTCAAGCACCATCAAGAGCTAAGAGGAAGGAGCGAAGCAGACATTAATTGATTAAGATGGATTATGCGACCATTCATGTTTATTGCCCTGAAGAGAGATGCTCAACGAGGTGGACGATGTGGTGGTAGAGAGCTATGGAGATTTGATGATGGCCAGGAAAGGTAAATCACCACAACTTGGTACAGAAGCGGCGGCGGCGGAAGCCCCAGCAGAGGCGGAAGCCCCGGCAGAGGCCTCTAGAGAAGCCCTCATTGCGGCAGACGAGTGCGCAGTTGTGGTTGCTGGCGCAGACCCTCACTTCAGTCGGCACCACCACCTCTTCTGCCATATTATTTTGCACCTCAGAGTTAGTATGTCATTTTTAATTAATATTGACCTTTTTCCAAGTGGATTTTTATCAAGGCACTAAAAGTTTCTATTGAAACCAAGGATGAGGCAACCTTATCGGTTTAGCCAATGGCACCCAACGACAGAAATGAAACAATTTGGAAGAAGCACAACGTTTTTCTTTAATGGCACGGGGGCACTCCCATGCAGGCTTCCGCAGGAGTATGCTAGGTGGATCTTGGTTGCCTCTGGCCATCCTTGTCCTCTTCTACGTTCTCTCGCCCTTCTTCTTCTTCCTCTTTGGTCGAGGCCTCTGGTTGGGTCCGTGCCATCCACGTTGCAACTGCGTTTGCATAATTCCACTTCCTCTTGGCCGTAGATTTGTGGATGTTGTTGCCTTAATGTAGTGAATTCTTCACTGATTGATTTGGCAGTGTCTCTTCTTTATATTTAGTTGTTAAATGAGGTGCTGGTGCTTACATCATTTTCATTTTCTTGCGGTGCTTAAGAGTCTGTCATTTGTAAACACCAACATATATTCATTTTAATATGAATCTTAATACTTAAGCCATTTGATTCACTTTGTATTTTTAATCTAATGTATATTCACCTTGAATTTGTTCCCTATTTGTTCATTAATCAATTCTGATTGACCAGGTTTGAAGTCTCTTACTAGAATCTTTTTATCAAGCCACCTTTTTACCCTTTCCTTGTAAATTCTTGAATTTTCATACGATTGGTGTTGAAGTTCATCGAGCTCTTAAAGTTGAAGGAGCCTCCATTCTCTAGCATATCATAGATCGAAGTTGAGCTTCTTGAGAGGCCAATATGCTTTATGCTCTAGCTCTAGAGGTAAATGGCATGCCTTCTTGTAGATGAGGTGGTACAAAGTTGTACCAATCAGAGTCTTGAATGCCGTTCTATAAGCCCAAAGATCATCATCAAGTTTGTGGGCCCAATCCTTCCCTGAAGTCTTCACTGTCTTTTCCAAAATCTTCTTAATGTCTTGGTTTTTACACTTAAGCTTGGCCATTGGTTTGTGGATGATATACAAGGGCTACACAGTGTCTCACTCCGTATTTGGTCAGGAGAGTTTCAAATTGTTTGTTGAAAAAGTGAGAACCTTCATCATTGATTATGGCCCTTGGAGTAACAAACCTCATGAAATTATGTTTCTTCAGAAACTTCACAATCACATTAGCGTCATTGGTGGGGGAAGCGACAGCTTCAACCCACTTAGAAACATAATCAACCACTAATAAGATATATCGATTACTAAAAGGAGGAAAAGGGCCCATAAAATCAATTCCCCATACATCAAACAACTCTACCTCATGTACATTGTTCAAGGACATCTCGTGTCTCTTTGTGATATTTCCAATCCTTTGGCATCTATTACATCTAGCTGCAAAAGTATGGGCATCCTTGAACAACGTTGGCCAATAAAATCCCGATAGAAGAACCTTTGCCGCTATCTTTTGTCCATGTAGTGTCCACCATAAAGAGAGTCTTGATATCCTTTCAAGATTGCTTCATGTTCCTCCTCGGGAATGCATCGTCTAAGCATGTGATCCACACATATTCTAAAAAGAAAAGGCTTGTCCCAAACATACCTTCGAGCCTCATATAAAAATCTTTTTCTTTGTTGTGCGTTAAACTCAAGAGGAATGTGATTAGAGACTAAATAATTCACAAAATCATCATACCAAAGAGCTTGAGACATGCATAAAATGAATTCATCAAGAAAAGATTCGTTAATTACTACCCAGTCTTCTTTGCTTGCTTCATTCTCAAGCCTTGAGAGATGATCAGCCACATGATTCTCAAAACCCTTCTTGTCTCTAATTTCTAAGTTGAATTCTTGAAGGAGCAATACCGATCTGATGAGCCTTGGCTTGGCATCCTTCTTTTTGATTAGATATTTGGTGGCCGCATGATTTGAAAAAACTACGATTTTAGTTCCAATTAAATGAGGTCAAAATTTGTCAAAAGCATAGACTACCGCCAAAAGTTCTTTCTATGTGGTAGTTTAATTCACTTGAGCATCATCCAAGGCACGACTTGCAAAGTAGATGGGGTGGAAAATCCTATCTTTCCCTTGTCCAAGAGTAGCTCCTATAGCATAATCACTAGCATCGCACATTAGTACAAATGGGAGAGACCAATCAGGAGTGATAATGATAGGAGCAGTGAGTACTTTGGACTTTAATTCATTGAAAGCATGCAAACAAGTTTCATCAAAGTGAAATGGGACATCTTTTTCAAGTAGATTGTAAAGAGGTTTAGCTATTTTTGAAAAATCTTTGATGAACTTCCTATAAAATCTAGCTTGTCCCAAGAACTTCTTCCTCCCTTGATTGACGTTGGAGGTGGCAGCTTCTCAATAATCTCAAATTTCACATGATCCACCTCCATTCCATTCTTTGAAATCTTATGGCCTAACACAATACCTTCCTCTCCCAATTAAGGACAAGGTTAGTATCTTCACAACTTTTCAAGACAAGATCAAGATTTTCTAAACATTCATCAAACATTTCACCAAACACCGAAAAAATCATACATGAAGACCTCTATGCATTTTTCAATCAAATCAGAAAATATGGCCATCATGCAACGTTAAAAAGTAGCTGGTGCATTGCATAGTCCAAATGGCATAAGTTTGAATGCAAAAGTTCCATATGGGCAAGTGTAAGTAGTCATTTCTTGATCAGAAGGGGCTATAGCAATCTGATTATACCTGGAATACCCATCAAGAAAATAAAAGAATTCCTTACCAGCTAGGTGATCAAGCATTTGATCAATGAAAGGAAGAATGATCCTTACGAGTCACTTTGTTGAGCTTCATGTAGTCCATACACACTTGCCATCCAGTCATTGTTCTTGTGGGAATGAGCTCATTTCGTTCATTGGCTACGACTGTCATACTACCTTTCTCTGGCACGCGTTGGACCGGACTTACCCACTTACTATCGGAAATCGGGAAAATTTTTACCGCATCTAGCCACTTGATGGTCTCCTTCTTTACCACTTTTTTCATCACAGGTTTTAGCTTTCTTTGACCTTCTATTGATTCCTTGTAATTTTCTTCCAAGATGATCTTGTGCATGCAAGGAGAGGGACTTATCCCACAAATATCGGCGATAGTCCAACCTATAGCTTTTTTATGCTCACGAAGAATACGAAGGAGTTTCTCTTCTTGCATATTAGTTAAATCAGAAGAAATAATAATTGGAAGAGTAGAAGAGGGGCAAGATAGACATAATTGAGGTGGCTTGGAAGAGTTTTCAATTCTAGCTCCAGTGGCTTCTCAATAGATGGTGTGAGAGTTGATGAGGAAAGTTCCAAGTGTTCAAAGTACTTGAGTTCCTTAGGGATGGTGAGTGATGATTCAAGTGCTTGAATTGCCTCTTCATAACTCTCACCATTCTTTTGCAATGATCTCCCTTGCAAAACTGCTTTTAGTGCATCGTCCTCGGGGTTGCTTTCCTGGAAAACTTCCTTTGTTGCCTCATGCATGATATCAATAGAAAAACAATCATTAGCTTCATTTGAAATTTGCAGTGATCTATAAAAATTAAATGTAACCTCTGGATCATTCACTCTCATGATAAGTTATCCTTTTTGCACATCAATTAATGTTTGGCCAATTACTAAGAATGGTCTTCCAAGAATGATGGTATATTTCGATCCTCATCACAATCAAGTACAACAAAGTCAACCGGAAATATGAATATATCAACTTTGACAAGAACATCTTCAATAATCCATGAGGATAAGCAAGTGAACGATAAGCTAATTGAAGAGTTACCGAGGTTGGTTTCACTTCTCCTAAGCCTAACTTCATAAAAACAGAGTATGGCATCAAATTTGTACTAGCACTAAGATCACACCATACCTTACCTTCAAAATCTTTTCCAATAGTGTAAGGGATAGTGAAACTATCTGGATCCTTAAGTTTTTGTGGCAACTTACATTGTAGGATTGTGCTGCACTCTTCGGTCAAAGCAACTGTCTCATAGTCACCGAGCTTACGCTTTCTTGAGATGATATCTTTCATGAATTTTGCATAACTCGACATCTGTTCAAGAGTTTCAGCAAAAGAAATATTAATATGTAATTTCTTGAAAACTTTCAAAAACTTACGAAATTGATACTCAGTTTTCTCCTTATGAGCTCTTTGAAGAAAGAGAAGAGGTAGATAGACTCGATTATGCTTTAATGTAATCCCCTTAGCTTCTTTTGTTTGAGGAGGGTCAATGTGGCTGTCTTGAGGTGTGCTAGGATGCATATTGATGCTACTTCCTTCGATTGTGGTCTATTGAGTTATGATTCAACTCTATTTTCAGCGACCATTGTCGTAGACCACGGTCAACTGAGGGTTTCCTCTTTATCGGCATCTTGGACTGTAGTCTAACCTCCTCTCCTATGTTCATTAGCTCCTTCCCGCTCTGAAGTGTGATGGCTTTGACTTGTTCATTCCCTTGACCTCTAGGGTTGATCTCCGTGTCACTTGGGAGTGCTCCATTAGGTCGGGAGTTGATCGCTTGAGCCAATTGTCCCATTTGAGTCTCCATGTTGCGCATCTGTGATTGCAGGACAACAATTTGATTAGAATTCGATTGCACAGCAGCATGTGCTTATTGAGAAGATTGCAAAAATTTAATAAGACTATCTTCTAATCTCGAGATGCGATGCAAAGCTTAAGGTTGTTGCTTTTGAGTTGTCTGGAACCCTGGAGGTGGATTGGCCGCATTGTTGTTGCTGGCATAGGAGAAGTTCAGATGATTTCTCCAACCCGTATTGTATATGTTGGAGGAAGGATTATTCCTTGGGTTGTCTCCAATATAATTGGCCGTTTCCTGAATTTCTTGCACCGTTTCCATGTATGTTCCTCCTTCAGAGGTTTCATAACCTTGCCCCGCTCCTTGGTTCTTCTATGCCATCACTTCCTTGAACAGTGCATCCATCTTAGCCGAGAGGGCTATCACAGCATCTACCGAATGTACTCCTACGGTTCCTCATTCCGTCATCCTTTCGGATGGCCATTGATAGCCATTACGCGCCATCTCCCCTAGCAACTCATAGGCTTCCTCGAGGTATTTGTTCATGATCGAACCACCTACAGCAGCATCAAGAAAAGAACGATAATTTTCTAGTAAATCATTATATAAGATTTGTACCAATGTCCAAATCTCAATGCCGTGGTGGGGGCACGCTCGTTGTAGCTCCTTAAACCGCTCCCAAACTTCATAGAAAGACTCAGTTGACTATTTTTTGAAGGTCATGATATCATTCTTGAGCTTAATTGTTTTGGAAGGTGGGAAGTATTGAGCCAAGAACTGCTCAGCTATTGCCTCCCATGTTCAAGAGTGCTTGGTGGGAATGATAGCAGTCATGACTTAGCATTGTCCCTTAAAGAGAAGTAGAATAGAGACATTCAGATGTACTCAAGAGACACCCCATTGAAGCAGAAAGTGTCACTAATCTCAAGGAATTTAGCTAAGTGTATATGAGGATCTTCACTCGGTACTCCTCCAAATGAACAAGAAGTTTCAAGCATTTGGATTATTGATGGTTTGATCTCAAATGTGTGAGCTTGAACCAGTGGTTTGACGATGCTTGATTGATTTGGAAATTGAGGTTGTGCATATTCTTTGATTTTCTTCCTACGTAGTTGTCGTGGTCTCAATTCACCTCCTTGTGCACCGTCCATAGCTTTGTTGGTTTGCCTTTGCTCCCTTAATCTTCAATGTAGAGTGCGTTCTATTTCTAGATTGGGTTCGAGTAGTTCTCCCCGATTTCTCCTCTGCATGAAATGAAGAGGTTTCTTCTGTAACAAAGAACAAGAGAAACTAGTGAAAACAAGAACTTGGTCGAAGAACAATTGCTTAGTGTTAGGTTGGTAGAAAAAGGAATCCCCGGCAACGGCACCAAAAACTTGTTACGTATTTAAGAATGTGCTCGCAAGTGTACCTGTTGCAGTCAAGTAATAAAGAGTGAATAGAGTATCGTTCCTGTGAGGATTCTCCACCAATCACTAAAATTAGCACAATTAATTTCAGGCCAAGTTAATTGAATAGTTGGATTAGAATGCAAGTAATTGAAATAGCAAATAAAACACGTAGAAATCAATCAATTGAAAAGCTCCTAGGCTTTACAACTTCCCCACTACTTCCTTACACACCTGCCCATGTCGCAAGAGTGTATCTTAGCAAAAAACACTAATTCACTCTATTCCTAGGCGATTAATGCTTAAAGGAACCCTAATTGGCTATTAGGTGCTCATCATCTTCCGATGCACTTGCAAGAATAATTTCATCTTCCGGCATAAATTAACCTAGACTATACAATTTCTAGCATAACTTCGATTCCCTCTCCTGAGGCTCCTCTCTGTTTCAATTTCAATCTCGCGAGTGGCCAATCCAAAAAAAAGCATGAAGAATGAAATATGCATAAATAACTTCTAGGAGGCGTATCTCCATAAAATCAATAACATGGGAGAAACGAACTTAACTCAGAACATAGAAAAAGGTTCTATTGATCCCTCTAGGAATCTAGGGTTTAGTTCAACATGATAAAAGAAAGTACAAGAGTCGGAAGAGAAGACAACATCATCAAGAACAAGAAGTAAAGGTATAGGAAAAGTTCTAGATAATAGATGAGCCGAATCTTCCAATCAAGCCTCCACGATCTTCAAGTTCGGACCTTTGCTCTAACTCCAAAGCTGCTGCCTTTCTTCTGCTCTTGAAGACAATCCTAGACGCTGAGTGTAGAAAAATCGTCCCCCAAGCTACTGATATGATGCCCTTTTTATACTGACCGAGATAGAATCTATCCGATATATTTGATCTTCAAATCTTTCAACCAAATATTCAGAATCTTTGATCTCTTTCCTCTTTATTCTCATGCCAATATTTGCTGAAAATATTGTGGAGAAATAGCTGGAGACTTGCCTTGGTCGTTGGAATCGAGAATTGGAAGTTTCGTATTTTGAAGATGTGTCTCGCCCGTGTGTTCTGTGGACCGCAGTCTAAGCTTTTCTTGGCCAACTCTGTGTAGACTGCGGTCTAAGCCTCCACAATTGGATTACTCTCTATAAATCGTGGTCTACAGACTGAGGTCCTTTTCCTCTGCTTTGCCCCCGTGCTTGAGTTTCTTCTTTCGGGAGATTGCTTGATATTCTTTTCAATTTCCTTCACATAAACAACTCCCGGCAGTATCTTTTTCCTAATAAAAGTTCTCAAGCACAATATTTGACTCCCCTCATGAAATGATACATAATTATTCTCAAAATAGATGCAAAAGTGGCCTGACTTGAGTATCTAAGCTAGGAATGAGCATAGAAATCACAACAACTCATTTTATTAACAGGTATATCCTTTTTGCTTTTCTCACCCTTTCTTTCAATAACTTCATCTTTATTCCGATTTCCACGTATAATATTGCGATATGATTAAGGGAAAAGGCTGACGCACTTTGTCAAACAAAAGGTTTTCCACTGTTTACATGTTTTTCTTCTGTTATGTCAGCCTTTCTGTGCGTACCCATACTTCCTTACGAACTCCCTAAGCTCCCAATTTTACTTTTATGAATTTGCAGCAACTGAGGGAAAAAAGGCGTGAAATGCGTGTTGCTGACTTGGTGTAGCATGATGATGAAGCAACAGTTAAACTTGAAAATGCTGCCACTGAACGCTCCAAATCAGTTGATTAAGCTGTTTTGGGGAAATATAGCCTTTGGAGGAGCGATAATGAAGATGAGAGGCCCGATACAAGAGTAAGGTTTATGAGGGACCGTGTCCTTAACCATAGCGAAGATGAATAATAAGCTTGACTTGTACCAGGAGTCACAAGCTCAACTGAAAGAGAGCCAACGTGCCATGAGAGAGGCAACAACAGATGCAAAACTTCCTCATAGGTAATAATATTTGTTTTGAAAATATGAAGGCCTCCATTTTAGACATCTGTGTACTTTGTTATCACTATAAAGGTTCTATCAGCTTTGCGTGGATCTTTAGTGCACATGAGAAAATGAAAGCTATGGGCCAAGTTCTGGCAAAGGCAAGGGAGCTGTTGTATGATTGCAAGCAAGTTACTGAAAAGACAAGAGCCATGCTGGAAATGGCGAATGAGTAAGTCAGGAGTCAGAAAAGGCAGAGCACATTTTTGAGTCAATTAGCTGCCAAGAACTTACCTAATGGAATCCACTACTTGTCCATGCGCCTGACAATTGATTACTATCTCCCGCCTCCAGAGAAGAGGAAGTTCCCAAGGAGTGAGAACCTGGAAAATCGTGATCTTTACCACTATGTAGTCTTCTCAGATAATGTCTTGGCTACATTAGCGGCTGTCAACTCAACAATTAGAATGCAAAGGTGATTATGCCTTTTCTTTCAGGGTACGACAGTTTCATCAGTTTGTAACTAATATTACCTGCACTAAATAATTTTGGATCTGTCTTCTTCAACCTAATGAGTTCTTGTGGAACTGTAGGATCCCTTAAAACATGTCTTTCATCTTGTTACTGATAAACTAAACTTTGGAGCAATGAATATGTGGTTCTTAATAAATCCTCCAGGAGAAGCCACACAATCCATGTTGAGAATGTTGATGAATTCAAGTGGCTCAATTCATCTTACTGCCCAATTTTACGATAGCTTGAATCTGCTTTGATGAAAGAGTTCTATTTCAAGGCAGATCATTCACTGTCTTCTGCATCTTCCAACCTCAAGTACAAGAATTCGAAGTATCTATCCATGCTTAATCATTTACGGTTCTATCTCCCAGAAGTCTACCCAAAACTGGACAAGATTCTATTTCTCAATGACGACATTATTGTCCAGAAGGATTTGACTGGATTATCGGCAGTGGATCTTCACGGGAAGGTGAATGGTGCAGTTGAAACTTGTGGAGAGAGCTTTCACCGTTTCAACAAGTATCTTAACTTCTCCAATCCTCATATAGCAAGAAATTTCGATCCAAATACTTGTGGCTGGGCGTACAGAATGAATATGTTTGATCTTAAAGAGTGAAAAAAGAAGGATATTACAGGGATCTACCACATGGCAGAGCATGGTGAGTTTGCGCAATGTCCTCTGCTTGCACTACTTCTCTGTCAAGACTTTGATTGATGGTGAGCGGTGCCTCTTGCTAGTGCTCCACTCAGCATGTTATATTACAATCGTTGATTTGATTATTCGCTTAAAAATTGCACATTTTTCTTCATTATTTTACTCTTGATTGTTTGGGCTCTTTAGTACTTTAATCATGCTTAGTGAGTGAACTTGCTTGCTTCAGCTTTTCTCTGATGTTTACTATACTTCAGTTTGTGATTTCTTGCTCATTTTTTGCCAAATGATATTTCAGCATTATATGTTTAAATAATAGATGGATCATCAGAGACGTGATTTGGCTATTGCTGCATATAAATGGAGGGAAACCTGTCAAAGAGTAGTTGCTCATATATTGTGCTTGGTAGTTAGTTGGATCTTGATTTGAAATAGATCTCGTGGCTATCGTATCAGGGGTAGTTGTAATACAGAGAGGGAGAAAATTCGTATGAATATATTGAATAGAATCACCAATAGTCGGGAAGGATTTAAGTTGATATAGATAGGACCCAGGACATTTTTGGGCTTATGCAATTTGTTAGCAAAAAATGGTGGTCTACAGCCAACACGAAGAGTAACTATTTAAGAACAAGTTGTAAAATCACTTTACATATTAGCACATAATGCTAGCATCGGGAGGTGCAATTCTGGTTTAGAAGGTATGGAGAAACTATTAGCCATCATTTTCATAATGTATTGAAATCAATAATTGAAGTTGAAGAGAAGCTTATTAAACAACCATATGGCATGGGGGTTTCATCAAAATACTCAGCAACAATCAGTATTATCCATTTTTTAAGGTGAATAAAATTTATATAAAATAATTTTTATACACGATTTATTTATTTAAGTTTAACATAATATTTAATTTCATGATTGTGTAGGGGCAATTGATGGGACACATTTACGGGTAAAGATATCAAATGTGGATGTCCCTAAATATCGTGGTAGGAAGGATTGGCCCACATTGAATGTTCTAGCTGCATGTGATTTTGAATTAAAATTTACTTACATTCTACATGGTTGGGAGGGAACCGCATCAGACTCAAGAATTATGAAAAATGCATTAACAAGAGAAGATAATCTTAAGATACCTTAAGGTAATATAATTAATTATATTTTATTCTAAATAAAGAAACAAGCTGATATGCATATTTATATGATTCTAAAAATTTTTGAATAGGTAAATACTATATTGTCGATGCTAGATTCCAACTGACGCGTGGACTTATCCACCATATAGTGGAGTACGATATAATCTGAAAGAATACTCAAGGAATCAGCCACAAAATGCTCAAGAGCTATTCAATCATCACCATGCATCCTTGCGCAATGCCATTGAACGTGCTTTTGGTGTGCTTAAAAAGTGATTCCCTATTATAGCAAGTTTAACAGAACCTACATATAAGAGTTCAAGCTCAAAAATATATCGTGGCATCATGTTGTATATTGCATAATTATTTGATGGGTGTTGATCCAAATGAAGAGCTTATTGTTGAAGTAGATGCCGAAATTGAAAATCAGGAGCAAATTCATAATGAACAAAATATGGGAGGGAACGAAGTTCAGGATGAGGTTGAAAGAGAAATGATAAGAGATGGTATAGCTGCTATTATGTGGAATCACTATGTTTTTTGATTGTTTGTCAATTGTACTTTACTCATTGAATGACTATGTTTTATGACTATGTCACTTGTGGAATGATTATATTCTATGACTATCTTGACTTGCTAATTTCTTGAATACTTGGTGTGTTGTCTGTTATATGAATTATAATCTTCGTTATAATTTGTTACCTACCATTTTATTAGATATGGGCAAAAGGTCAATTGATCAAACGTTTGGCTCGAAGGACTATAGAGAAGTTTGGAATACTGCTATGGACGAATTGCTTTTGGATGCGTTACTTCATTAGTAAAACAGAGGAAATCATGTCAATGGGACTTTTACAATGACTGCTTATGATAATATTTTGGTTGAATTAAACACTAAACTACAGAAGAATATGAAGAAAGAGCATATTAAAAATCGTTGGAAGGTCTTAAAGGCGAACTTTGCTAAGTGTTGCAATATTTTCAAAGGATGTCTGAGTGGATTTTCATATGACCCAAATACTAAGATGTGGCATGTTGAGCCTGAAGTTTGAAGTAAATTGATTGAGGTTTGGATTCAAATAATCCATTTCTTTGATATTTAAAATTTCTTAACAAATTTTGAATATGGAATTAATGATTATGTATGTCGATCTATATTAATTAATGTGTACAATAGATACTCATTCAAATTAATCGTGACATTTGCTATTTCTTCTTACTAGGCTTATCCTAAGGCTGAGAAGTGGAAAAATAAGCCCATCCCATATTATGAGAAGGTGGTTATTTTATATGGGAAAGATAGAGCTACAAGAGAGCATACAGAAACTCCAAGAGAAATGAGGCATTGTCAATCATCCATCAATGTTGAGGAGTTCATGGACACAATAGATGGAATATATCAGATGATTGTTGAGAACGAGGTGACTCTTGAAAACTTTGAGAACTTGCGCGATGATTCTACAGATTTTCATGATCAGCAAGAGGTGAAATCTAAACCCACTAATGGTGGAAGTTGTTGTAAGGCTAAGAAAGCTAAAAAATCGAAGCTTGGGAATGACATGACAGTTATTGTTAATGCAATAGATAAGGTTGCTGAGGTTATGCAGGATGGCAATGAGCGTTTTATGAATGTCTTTCAACAACTACCAATGAAAGAAAGTGAAGTCTATACTCATTTGATGGAATTAGGTCTTAGGCATGAATATCTAAGAAAAGCTTATCTATTTCTTGTCGAGCATCCCGATAAATTCAAGGGCAGCATTGGTTGCCCCATTGGAGGACCGTAAGGAAAGTATCATGGATATCGCATTTGGTCCTTCTGCTCCAACAAAATCAACTCAAGAGAGTGAATGATTTGATGGTTACTGTTTTTTTAGCTTATTAGTTTTCATAACTTGGCTGGTGTATGTATTGACGTGGTTTTTATTGATGAGTTTTGATTGGACAGTTGCCTCTATTTTTCTTGTTATTTTGGATTATATGTTGTGGTTCTCTTTTATGTTTGCTACTGGTTTTATATTCAAATGGAATATCTTTTAATGTTTGTTACTTTGGTTGTTAGTGTTCTATTAGAAATTTTGTAGTCTAAGTTGTAGCGCACACCTCAAAAAAATTAGTATTATCTTGTTCCTTCTTACAATCATATTCTTCAAAAAATGTTTTTACTGGTATTGTTTTATCTATTCTTCAGTTAAAAACTTTTGTAGGAACAAACATCATGAGAAATAGGACTACAAATATTAGAAAATCTTTGAAACAATATTTAAACATAAAATGGTCCAAAGGTAAAATTAACTTTTTTATTCCCCAAATCCATTCTCTAATAAGGATATCCAACAAGGGATTTAGAGGGATATTCCTCTCCCCTTTGAATCCCTCAATCCAAACAAAGGGTTAATGGGCCAAACGGACTCAACTGGATTAGTCAATACTCTGAAAGATTTTTGAATACTAATTGTATACACCCAAAAAAGAGCAACGGTGGATGTGTGGACCCACATTCAAGAAAAACACTTTCTATTGTGATCTTTCATCAGCCAGACTGTTGGAATCTGATTCTGACTTTGGTTTTTATTTCTAAATAGGAAAATAATGGTCAGTTTTAGGAAAATATTAGGAAGGAAAGAAAATTCTAATTTAGGAAAAATAATGTAGTCGCACTTGACTCAACCAAGAACTACCCGTAAGACAAGCAATTGACTCAAAGGGAAGGTGGATAAAAGTCGCTACCTCAGGAGTTGCCTGAGAACCGTTACATGATCACTTGCTAGGTTTTCCTCTTATCTTACTTGACTCTTATTACCTAAATGATTAAAATTCATCGCAAGGGAAATAGGTTACCTATTGGGAAAGTATAGCGGGACAGCAACCCAAGCAAGCCCAGCATTCGTCAATCTCAGCATTCCAATCTTGTAGGAGAATCTCAATTAATTGAGAGGTGAGTATCATGGATCTGAATCGGGTATGCAAGCAAAAAATGGACCACGTATAAATTTGGCAAATGTAAAGACATGCTCCACGTGAATTATGCTGTGCACACAATCAATCAATCCGATCACCATTCAACAGATAACAATCATTATGTCATCCAGTCGTATATGATACTAACTCTGGTTTTGCACATCATCAAATGATTCTAGCCATTCTAATATACTACCGAGAATTGAAAATACTAGTTTAGGAAATTGGTCAACTAAGCTTTTGTGGTGTAAACCGATGTAAAACCCGAACCCGATTAAAATTTTTGTACAGCTTGATTGTGGATACCAATGTAAATATGCGGTGGAAGCGAAGGGATTGACCCGCTTTGGGGTCTTAAGAGCAATAGGGCTCCTCATTGTATCAAGTAGAGGTTAGGGTTAGGGTTCGGGTTCTTCTGTACTCCACCATTGTTCGCCGCTTATAATGAAGATCGCTGCTTCTTTGTTCGTGGACATAGAGACGGCACCCCACTGTCCCGAACCATGTATATTTAGTGTCCGGTTCTTTTTTCTCTACTCTCGAATACTTCATCTATTCAGACAATTCCCAAAACATTTTAACATCACTGTTCCCATTAAGGCACCTTAGATCGGTACTACTCCAGGAGGGTTTCGACCTTTTTTCAGTACCTCTATATTATTTTTCCAATCATCTCATGTGGTCCTAATGTAACGAGACCTCCTTCACGCATAAAGTTTTCATAATGAATAAATAATCGCTTTGGTCCTTGATATTGTACCCAACCAATAGCTTAGTCCATAATTTTTCTCCCTCGCAAGTTTGACACAATCATCTATCATTTTGCCATCACGTTAGTCAAGTAGTTAAAGTGTTGTTAAAAAAATCCTTCATGGCATCCACATGATATAGCAGTATCAAATTTATATTTTTAATTGCAAACTTGCACTCTTATCCCAATATTTTAGTAAGCCAACAATTTAGTCACCAATCTATTTTTTCATCAATTTGACTCAAACATGTACTATTTGGCTACCACTTTAGTCTTGTCATTAAAATATTGTTAAACAATCTAATGTTGCAATCAACGATATCATTAAAAATATTGTTAAAAATCCTTTGTGGCATCCACATGGTATAGCAGCATCAAATTTATATTTTAATTTCAAACTTACACTTTAATCCCAAGTATTTCAGCAAGCCAACAATTCAATCACCAATTTATTCTTTCACCAATTTGACCCAGACATAAACTATTTTGCTACCACTTTAGTCTTGTCATTAAAATATTGTTAAACAATCTAACGTTGCACTGAACAATGTTTAAAAATATTTTTATTTTCAAAGCATGTAATTATTTTTGCTTATTGCTATTCATCAAAGTTTTTCAAACTTATCATTCAACCAGATTTCCACCATTTCCATTTTCTCAAACTTTTCCTTTAACTTTGCTGTTATTTCACTTTAATGGTTTCCCTTGTCTTTAACATATTCGAAATAGTCTAAAGTTATTGGATACCAATTAAAACTATCCCTTTACTCATTGAGTGCTGCATTTGCCTTTTGAGTAGGGGTGTGCATAAAAATTTGTTTGGGATGAACCAAACTGGAACTGAACTGAAACCAAACTGAAAAAGAACTAGTTTGACCTGAACCGGTTCTCTTTCAGTTAAGTTAATTAAGTTCAGTAAATTCAATGAACCAGTTTGAACCAAACAAACTGCTTCTATTTAATAATTTATATATGCTTATTTATTTCTACATAATCCATCAATCAATGAATCAACAGACATACCTCCATCTTTGAAAACCTTCGGGGCCCCCATCACCGGCCGCCTCCCTCTTTGAATACCACCTCCGATGAAGCCTCGTCACCTTGTCACCTCGTCGCTTCCTCTTCAACGCTTCCTTCTCCGATGAAGCCTCCTCTTCCCTTTCTCCACTCAATCACCCAAGTAAGAAATTGGAAACCCTAATTTTTTTTCTCATTGACAAAAGAATGATTGAAGAGAAGCAAAGAGACTCAATCGAAGCACTCACCGGAGAAAAACATGGTGGTATAGAGAGACGAGATGTTGGTACCGGAGACGCTAATCCTACTTCTTCCGATGCTGTCGGAGATGGTGGTCCTGCGCGGTCCTTCCTCTTCCAACACCGTCCTACTACGCTGTAGGAGATGTGGCCCTACCCAGTGCCTGACTCTGCCGGAGACTTGGCCATGCCCAGTGCCTGATGCTGTCAGCATCGTCCTCATCGTTCTTTAGTTCTTCTTCTTCTTTGATGGATTTGTGTATTTTGATTTTAAAGTTCCTCTTTGGGCTTGGGAACCTGATGGAAGCTTATGGGACGGCCATGGCCCATGGGCCAAGTGCCCTTTTTAAAAAGAAAAGCCGTGCGGTTCGGTTTACAATAAAGTGAACCGAATCGAATCGATTCTAAAATCAATTTGATTCAGACCGGTTTAAAGCAATCCAAATTTTTTTCTCAAAAAGCAATTACAGTTTTTACACACTATATCGAACCGAACCGAACCGAACCAAATCAAACCAAACCGAATTCTCATAATTTGGTTTGGTTCAAAACCGGTTCGAGGGCTAAACCGGTTTGCACCCCTTCTTTTGAGAGCCTAATCTATCTGCCTGCTCATTGAGTATTGTAGTTGCCTTTTAAAAGTTCAATCAACTACCTCTTACTTATCTTTCACCATTTTAATGTAAATCCTTCTGTTAGGGTTGAGAAATGTACTAGGCGGAGGAGAGCGAGAAGATTGGGGGAGCCCTCCGCTGATCGCTGCCCTTCCTGCAACAAATAGGGCTTCTCCTTGACCTGTAGTGTACACTGGGCCCTAGCATAGGTCCTTAAGGGGCGGCCTAGAAGAATGGGCCAGGGTTCATAGCCCGGACCAACACTTGCCCCTGAGTTTCTCGCGGGACTTAGCGTGGGAAACTGATTTTAATTTCAAAGGCATTGGGCCTCCCCTAGGATGACAATGTTGTGCTTTCTTCACCACTTAAGAACTAAAGCGACACTATTTTGGCAAGGAGAGAGATGCTAGCTGAGCATGAATTCGAAGAGAAGGTACCAGAGACACCGATCCCGAGATAGCGCAAGGTCTCGACCAGGGCTTTCGGTCCAGAAGTGCCTTAGGCGGCAGGTGCTCCCGCGGCTCTTGGACCATTTGCGCCAAAGGCTTCTTTGGAGATGATAGAGCGAGCAGAGGCTTCTAGTGCATCGCTTGAAGAGTGGCATGTGGAGCGTGTTTATGGAAGTAGGCATTGCAACTCTGCTCATTTGTGTGTTAACTAGATATCTGCGAACCTCCTCCGCGCAGTGTAGGTGGTCAACTCCTTGGGGGGCAAAGCCCTGAGGGAATCACTTAGAATTGTGAGAGATGACTTGAAGCATCTACATCTCGATGCCGGTCCAGCTCGAATCCCTAGCTTCGAGTACCTACTAGCGCTCAAGCCCATCACTAGAAACTATATCAAGAATGGTGGGAAAGAAATTATGGTTGTCCTCCCTTTGATATCCTCAGGATTTAGAGCTTTCATACATGATTAATAGCGCTCCAATATAATTGCATAATAAGACAGAATTGTTAACGCTATAAATATAGACCATTGGATTTTAGAGATTTTTTGTTGTGCTATGATTGCAGCATGTACTGCCCCTGGGTCGCAAGAGTCTTAGGTAGGGTGTCCCTGAGTAGCAAGGGTTGTGTTGAGTTTTGCCTCCAGAATAGCAAGGTCTTTGACGCTTTTAACGTGCCCCTGAGTCGCAGAGGTCTTGGAAGTCTTGCATCAAGATTATCAATGTCTTAGGCTTTCAAGTCCAATGACGCCTTCCTGGAGGAGCTGACGAGGCGCAAAGGCAAAGCTCTTGAGGAGTCACTTGGCTCTGTGAGGGGTGATCTGCAGCATCTTTATCCAAGTGTCGATCCTCCCACCATCCTTGGCCTCGATCTTCTGTGCCAGCTAGACGAGTTTCGCCGCGCTGCCACTCCTTCCCCGAATAAAGACTAGGGCTTAGTTGTAGACCAGTGCAAGCTGTAACAGATCTCTAGCTTAATAAAATTTCAAGTTCCTTTCCACCTGTTGTTTAGCTATTTTGATTTGAAGTGTTACAATTCCTCTTTGTCTGATCCGCGGGCGCCTACCCCGATGCCAAAGTAATGTATTGCTTTCAAAACACGATGTTCCATAGTGCTTAAAAGTGCAACGACCAAGTGATACGATGCTTTTTTCCCATAATCGTGATTCACTGACGCACCATAACTAACAATCATGAACGATACGTGGCGCTTTTTCATGTAAGATCACCATATCGTCATTTGATATATGAGTATTGGCGCTTCCTTTGTAGTGCGACAGATTCTACCCGTGCCAAATTTTGACGAGTAATGAGCGTTTATGATTTGTTGAACACTTTGGAGCGTGCCCCTGTGTCGCAGAGGTCTCGTTGCCCCAAGGTCATTGGGGTCTTTATTTTAAACGCTATTGAGCGTGCCCCTGGATCACAGAGGTCTTGAACTTTTTTTTTAAATGCGTTTAGCGTGCCCCTGGGTCGCGGAGGTATTGGAATCTTGCCCCGGGATTGCCGAGGTCTTTGACGCTTTTAGCATGCCCCTGGGTCGCAAAGGTCTTGGAATCTTGCCTCGGGATTACCGAGGTCCTTAATGCTTTTAGCGTGCCCCTGGGTCGCAGGGGTCTTGAGCCTTTTTTTTTTTTAACACTTGCAACGTGCCCTTGGGTCGCAGAGGTCTTGGAATCTTGCCCCGGGATTACTGAGGTCTTTAACGCTTGTAGCGTGCCCTTGAGTCGCAGAGGTCTTGAGCTTTTTTTTTTTTTTTTTAACACTTGCAGCGTGCCCCTAGGTTGCAGAGGTCTTGGAATCTTGCCCTGGGATTACCGAGGTCTTTAACGCTTGTAGCATGCCCCTAGGTTGCGGAGGTCTTGGAATCTTGCACCGGGATTACCGAGGTCTTTAACGCTTGTAGCATGCCCCCGAGTCGCAGAGGTCTTGAGCTTTTTTTTTTTTTTAACGCTTGTAGCGTACCCCTGGGTCGTAGAGGTCTTGGAATCTTGCCCTGGGATTACCGAGGTCTTTAACGCTTGTAGCGTGCCCCTGGGTCGCAGAGATCTTGGAATCTTGCCCCGAGATTACCAAGGTCTTTAACGCTTATAGCGTGCCCCTGTGTCGCAGAGGTCTTGAGCTTCCTTTCTATTTTTAACGCTTGTAGCATGCCCCTGGGTTGCAAAGGTCTTGGAATCTTGCCCCGGGATCACCGAGGTCTTTAACGCTTGTAGCGTGGCCCTGGGTCGCAGAGGTCTTGGAATCTTGCTTTGATCATGTTTGGAAACATGAGAACAATCTTGAAGATCTCGGGATCCTTTAGCCTTGCAAATGATCTCAATAACTTGACATGGCCACCCGCATACTCCACAAGGTAACTCAGAACTGCAGGGAATCACGGAGCCGATGGCATCATTTTCTCCTCCACTAAATTGTAAGAAAAATTGAACTCTCGAGCCAAGATTATCCATCGACCCAACATTAACTCATGGAGGTCAAACCTATCTCCCATAAGTCACATGCTCAACTTTCCAATTGAAGTCTCTATTCACTCTATCAATCGAAAGATGTTGTTCTGCCAGAAACATGAGACATTCCCTGGGGACATGTAATATATGGTATTCCCTATCTACCATGCTTTTTCTTCTTCAAGAAAGGATGAAACATTAGCATTATATAAGACAATAACAAGTAGATAGCTTACTAGTGGACGTAGAACCACTACATACCTTAAGAAATTCCAGCTGTTCAAGGAGATAGAGCTCTTTAAGCGAAGATCATGCCAAGTGAAAACTTACTACTAATGCCATCGGAGTTATACGGAACCTCTAAGAAGCCCTCGAGCGAGAAAGCTGACTCTCTACCCTTGCTTGGAGCGAGTTTAGCATTATGGAAGATGCTTCAGATTGATCAAAATATGGGGAATTCAACTTAAATTTCCACAACAAAAACCAGTTAAACGGGCATGGGTATGGAGAAAATTACAGCAGGTCCCAAATCAAACATTCAGTCCTTTAATTCATCCATCAGACACTCAAGACGAATGCCATATTATTTTCATGTGAGAGTACAAAAGAACGAAGGGATCCTGACTTCAAGGGACAACACATCCATATCAGGGGCCTTTCTTAAAATAGTCAAAACAAAACCCGACTATCGCTCAAGAGCAATTGCAACATAAGCGGACCCAAATGAGGCAAAAGTTTCTATCCAAACCAAGGAAAAAAATGAATCCAAGGAATTCTGTAGCAAGAAAAATTGAGGTAATACCAGCAAACCAGGAGCCCAAATGATGGGTTCTTTGGAAGATTCAGCTTCCCTTAATCGAGCTTTTCTGAATCAGTGTTTAGCTTCAATTTTCTAACTTGTGGATAATCCATAAGAATCTATTTTAATGTTAAATGGCAACAAGAACATACAACGCAATTGAGAAATAAGCATCACTAGATAGGAAAATGTTTTGCACAGTCACCATATCAGAAGACAGTTAAGAAGTACCCATGTTTTTTGAATGATTTATGACTCCAACAATTCTTGCACTGCTTCCACGAAAGTGCAAAAGCACAAACAATTTTTGCACTGCCTGCAAGCTATGTTTTGTAGATTGATTATACGTTAATAAATAGACGATTCATAAAAAATGTACAAGGGAGTTCAGGCAATTGCTTTGTCTCCGAAAGTATCGAAGACAGGACATGAGAAGCATCTCTTGGGATATTGCCTGGTTGCAGCAGAGGAAAATTTTGGTGCCTTGATTTACCAGTCTCTCTAGAGCATTCATCATAGCTCAAAGAAGAATGAAGAGAAGTGGAGAATTGAAACAGCTAGCAATGGATAAAAACGGCCAACTCCATAGATCTACGTTAACGTAATACGAAAGATGGAATAATTCAATGAGATTTCTGGTGAAATTAAAGGGGAGGAAAAACTACCATAAGGGAGTACCTTGTTTCTTCTCCATTGTATCTCGATGTGATTACCAGGCTCGAAAACCAAATTCTCGCCGCTTGCCCAGACCCCCATAATCGACCACCGCCTAAAGAAGGCCCGAACCCTGATCGCATATAGCTCAGCTATCCGAACGTGCACGACCCTCCCCTCAATCCGTTTGGAGTAAGCGGTGAGGTTGTTGTCCGGAGGTACCGTGAACCAGCAAGCGCCTACGAGTTCGACGAAGAACTCTCCGGAGGTTGCATTGATGGCATAGGTGCAGACGTCGGCGGGAAGAGAGAGATGAGAGAGAGAGAGAGCAAATCTAAGACTCAACGATCAATCGATTGTTGACGGGGGAAACAAAACCGGGCTTGTAGCAAGCGGTGCCGTCTTTGTTGACGCTTGCCTCAGCACAACCACGATCAGCCAGTAGGAACATTGCTTCACGATCGTTCCCACAGACGGCGCCAATGTTAGGGTTGAGAGATGTACCAGGCGGAGGAGAGCGAGAAGATTGGGGGAGCCCTCCGTTGATCGCTGCCCTTCCAACAAATAGGGCTTCTCCTTGACCTGCAGTGTACACTGGGCCCTAGCATAGGTCCTTAAGGGCCAGCCCAGAAGAATGGGCCCGAGTTCATAGCCTGGCCCAACACCTTCCATCTTCAGTTCCCTTACCAGGCCATATATTCCACATTTTGCTGAACCAAGACTTGAGTTGCCTTATTGTATTGATACTTCATTAAAATACATTTCTTTGATACTTACATCTACTCTTACCTTTAAGGGCCCTTTTTCCCATAAAACGAGTGCCAGGATCGAAATCAAAATAGTTGATTCTATTGGAATTTGTTGGTTATCTAAAATATGGATTTTGATTCCCTCATATGGCAAAATTTGTTTCCTCATATAGTGGAATCCTCTCCTAAAACAAAGGAATTGGGTGGAAAGATTTTCCGAATAAAAAATAAATAACTCCTAAAAAATCTCAACTACTCAAGAACTCTGCAACATGTAATTGAAAAAATTATAACAAATACTGATTATTGGGAGTTTTTTACCTATATATATTGAAGAAATTTTTCTTCAATGGATGAGTATCCGATTTGAAAAAGAAAAGAAAGAACAAAGTTTCAATAATTAGAGAATGGAAGTGCATGTAAGGAAGGAGACAAAGTTTAAAAAGGAGAAAGTTCATACAATGAATGGGTTGTTTTACACTTTGGAGGGATAAATTTATATAGCACCATTTGAAGATAATGTTTTAAGAGTAGCACCATATTATAGAAAGTTGTAAAAATAGCACCAATTTACAATCCCTTATAATCACATTTTTGAAAACCCCAAAAATACCCCTCCCATAACCCTAATTCCTCCTTCCTCCTTCCTCCTTCCTCCTTCCTCTCTTCTGCAGCAACTATCTCCTCCATTCTCTCTCTTCCTCTTCTCCTCCAAGCTCCGCCACCATCCCCGAGAAGCTGAGTCCGAGCCCCGGAGCACCAAGCACCGAGCCCGAGCCCGAGCCCGAGCCCCGAGCCCAAGCTCTTGAGGCCCAGCCCCACCCCCCCGCCCCCCCTCCCGCCCGCGAGTCCGAGCGTCCCCGAGCCCGAGCTCCCGAGGTTGAGCCCCCCAGCCCTAGCCTTGAGCCCGAGCTCCCAAGCCCCCGAACCCCCGAGCCCCCAGCCCCAGCCCCAGCCCCAGCCGCCAGCCCCCAGCCCCTGCCCCGACCCCGAGTCCTGAGCCCTGAGCCCCCGAGCCCCAAGCCCCCGAGCCCCAAGCCCCCGAGTAGTCGAACCCAACCCCTCGAGCTCCCGAGCCCTAGCCTCCGGGCCGAGCTGCTGCCCCAAGGCCCTCGATCTGCTGCCCAAGTCCCCCGACCTTGATCCCACTGTGCCCCCGTCCGCCGTTGCTCCGAAAGTCTCTCCCGACCTCGATCTTGCCGCCCCCGTCGAAGGTCATGGTTGATTCATACTTAGGCCAGATTAGATTGTTTTGTGAGCATAATGCGTGATTTAGGGTTTTACCGGGACCTATTTTTCTCTTACCGGGACCTATTTTTCCTCATCGGGACTTATTTAACTGAGAATGACAATTTTTTTATGAGATCTGCCTAAGGCATTGGTTCGGGACCTATTTTTCTCTTATCGGGACCTATTTTCTAATTTCGGGACCTATTTTACTGAGAAGGAAGATTGAGTTTGTTATGAAATCTGAATAAGGTATTGGTTATCGAGACCTATTTATATCTAACAAGGATCTATTTGCATACTGCAGGGTACAGGAAAGCATATGCAAATAAAAAGGGTGGCTCGAAAGTGCACAAAGGCTCCCGCTTGTCTTAGTTCATTTACTGACCCAGATCATCTAACTAATTTAGTTATGTATTTGTTGAGATATTCGTTTATATTATTTGAATATTAATGTATTCTGTTGGGAAATATTATATTATATTCTGTATTATGTTGAAAAATTTGTCATTCTTATGTTATGTTTTTTGTTGGGAGATTTTGATAGAAACTCTCTATATTTCGTCTCAGTTAAATAAGTCCCGACTAGGAAAAAATAGGTCCTGGTAAGAGGAAAATAGGTCCCGATAAGAGTAAAATAGGTCTCGAAGAGTAATGCCTTAGTCAGATTTCATGGCAAGCTCTATTTCTTGTCTCAGTTAAATAGGTCCTGGCTAGGAAAAAATAGGTCCCGGTAAGAGGAAAATAGGTCCCGATAACAGTAAAACATGTCTCGAAGAGCAATGTCTTAGTCAGATTTCATGGCAAGCTCCATTTTTCTTCTCAGTTAAATAAGTCACAGCCAGGAAAAATAGGCCCCGATAAGAGGAAAATAGGTCCCGATAAGAGTAAAATAGGTCCCGATAAGAGCAATATCTTTGTCAGATTTCATGGCAAGCTCTATTTTTCGTCTTAGTTGAATAGGCCCCGGTAATGGTAAAATAGGTCCCCAATAAGAGCAATGCATCAGTTAGAATTCATGACAAAAAATTGAAATACATTGAGTTTAGGATTAAAATACATATAAGATCTGGATGTTACATAAGAATAAAGTCACGTCTCTGCTTCTTCTCTATCAAGGAGTCGTACCCTCATTCATGGGTGAGTATATGACCCACAATGTCTGCACTTCCTCCGAGTTCGTGTCTCTGACGAAGAAGGAGTACGACTCCTACAAGGCTCCATCCACTGTGCACTCCCATTTGTCATTGAACATAATTATCACTCGAACATGCTTCATAGTACCTATTCATTCATATAAAGCAAATATATATTAGTTACACTCTACGAAATACAATATTGTCATCTCTATTCCAATTAGCCTTATTGTTCAGAAAGAGAGTTCCTAATGAAATCTAACTAAGGCATTGTTCATCAGGACCTATTTTCATCTCATAGGGACCTATTTTTCCATTATCGTGACCTATTTTTTTCTTATCGGGACCTATTTAACTTAGAAGAAAATTTAATTAAATCTGACTATGGCATCCCTTATCGGAACCTATTTTCTATTACCGGGACCTATTTTTGCCTTGTCGGGACCTATTTTTTCCCTATCGGGACCTATTTACCTGGGAGAAAAATCGAATTTCTAATGAAATCTAACTAAGGGGAGCTGTGATTAAAGGTGTCCTGGACTACCTGGCGTTACCGGGACAACAAGGTGGATGAATGGGAGCAGCAAGGTGGACGGACGGGAGCAGCAAAGGTAGCTCGGCTAGGCACCGGGGGAGGGAGGAGCAGCAGCAGCAGTTCGGGTAGCTCGGCTCGGCATCAAGGTGGAGGAGCTCGACCAGCTCGACTCGGCACTGGGGTGGGGGAGCTCGGCCAGCTCGGCTCGGCACCGAGGTGGCTGGCTGGGGCAGCTGGGCCTTGCTGAGCGGCAGGCTTGGCTGGCCGGGGTCGGCTGGGGCTAGCTGGGCGGCTGCTGGAGAGGGAAGGAGAGAGAGAGGGAGGGAGGGAAAATTTTTGGAGGGAAAGTGATAGATTTATTAAAATTTAAGTGGAGGAAGAAGACAAATAGAAGGGTAAAGTTGAGAATTAACACAATTTGGTGCTAGTTCTACACTTTCTTATAATCTAGTGCTATTCTTACAAGTTGGGGGGAGAGTTGTGCTACTCTCCACCCTTTACACTTTGTGACAAATTAATAATTTTTTATTTTTTATAAAGATTAATTTTTCATTCTTATATTCATTCCATTTGTCTAGACTACATATTTAATGAATTATTCTTAGTGTCTTTTATTTCAAATTTCAAATATTTTAATTAAATCATAGTGAAGGGAATCAAATTATATTTCCAAATGAATTCAAATAAAAATCGAAAATTATCATTCCATTTTCGATTCCACCTCATTTCATTTCCTGTTCCGTTTTAAATTCCGCAGTACAAATCAAACGGCTCCTAAATCATCTCATTCTATTCAACTACGTTTGCCTCCAAACCTTTTGTCGGGGTAGCCAAGTGGATCACCAAGGTGGTGCGGTGTCTGCCTACGGGAAACAAAATGCATTTATCCACCTCTCCTAGTGGGTCATGGACAAGTGTTGCGAACGGAAGCACATCGACATCCTCAAAAGGAAATGGATTGACAACGCATGATCATAATTCATATGCATGATATGATCTGTAATAGGAAATGTAAGACAAATGTGAACCTAAAGAAGCATTTCAAGCAAATGTACAGGTGAAAAAAATAAAATGTTGAACAGGATGAGGATATTGATAGGTAAAAAGATGCATAAGTATTAAGAGAAAATAAATGCAATACTTCGTGAGTAGAGGGATTGATTGTTTCTTAATAACTGAAGGCTCAGACTTTTCTAATGTATTCAGGAAGGTGAGCGAAATTAAAGTGGAAGAAAGACAATTTGAGGAGAAAATTGAGTGTGTAAGAGTTATGAGAACGTGTTTGAATGATAAATTTATAAAAATTTGATAAATGGTAAATAGGTCAAATTATTTACACTTTTGAAATTAAAGAAATTAACATCATTTATGTCACGTCAGATTTTTAACAATATTTACATATATGACTAAAGTGGTGGTAAAATAGTGGACCTTTAAGTCAAACTAATGACAAAAAAATTAGTGACTAAACTATTGGTTCACTAAAATATTAGTGGTCAAAGTGTAAGTTTACACTTTAAAAATATAAATATAACATCGATATACCATGTGGCAGAATGATGGATGTTTGGATCAAATTTGTAGGAAAAAAATAGTGTCTGACAGTTTAATCATTCATTAATATCCATGTCCAACAGTTTCTCTCACTAACCTCTTGTACACATCGCAAGACGGGACAAACCTGACCACTGGAACCATAGGCAACAAGATCCCTCTCTCCTCGTTTCCACCACATTTGCGAATGGCAGAATTTAGAAACGCAGCCTTGACTGCACTTTGTGTGTTTATCCTTTAAAGGACAAGCTCGCAACCATGCTGTATCTACAGCTTCCATGATTCAGCCACCCAAGGTGGTAGAGAATTACGTGCCATAGCTCGATAAGAAGCTTTTAGTTAAAAGGTTGTTCAGGACACTAACACAAGTTTTTATATATATATATATATATATATTTTTTTTTTTTTGTAAAAAGGCAACTTGAAAATATGTAACCTGCATATTAGATCAGATCCGTGAAGGAGATAGGTCCACCCTTGGGATATAAAAAGAAAAGCCCCTTATTCTCAGGTCTGCTACCCTCTGAGCTTCAAGCAAAAACAAATTCATGAAGAAAAAATCATGGTGAAATTATCCACAATGAACTAGGAGCATCAAGCCATATACGAAGGTCAACACGGAAGATCAAGATAGACGCAATCAACTTTTCTCTAGCAAATATGCAGCTAAGGTCAGACCTCTGAGTTCATTCATAAGCACGTAGAATTACCCTGGTCTTCTGCCACTATGATTCTCCAAAGGATTATGTGACAGTTACCTGAACCATATTGGTCCATTTGGACCTCTAGATTTGGTAGCCTGCAAAGTTATGATAAACAAGATACGGATCCACATGAAAAGTGACTGTTTTTACCAGAGAACTAAAGTTTAAACAAACAGTTCCCAATCTAACCTTGCCATAGGGGAGCATCATTTAGTGCCAATGTAAGTTCTGACGGGACATGTTCAGGATTTGCCTGTCACACATTGATTATGGGGATCTCACATGTAAACTGAATTTACTTTTTGAGAGCTCTAAAGAGGAAAAGCTCTCCTTCCTTACAGTTATTTCCTGACTGCGCTCAAATCAATTCCTTACAAATGCAGAAGAAAGACAAGTACATGGAATCAGGACACCTTTCCTCACGCAGGAGTTCAGGCATTGGACAGTCAATTCTCTTCCTTAACAGGAGCTTCGTGTTCTCCAGTCACTTCCGCTTCATTTACTGCAACTGGAGCCTCCGTAGCATGCCCGAAGCAGCCCACAACTGCAATTTTCAGGGAGAATGATGGTTTAGATTTTTGTATCTGCTTGTAGAGACTCCACTATATTAGTATCCCAATATTCAGAGTTTTCATCATACTATATATACCTCCAAATTTCAAAGGTTAGCTGTGACATCCTCTTGTTGCTGTTGAAGGGTCATCTTCAGCTCCTGAAATTCTTATTAGTTACCATCCAAAAAGTGACCAACGATTAGCATTTAATCCAACACCGGACTACAAAGGGACATTAGAAGAACTAGCCAACAATGAAAGTCCAAACTGGGAGAAAGAAACTGAGTTTAACATCCTTCACAATTTGGTTTATGGTTTTGGAAATAAAGAGGGACTCCCATGTTCTTAGCTCAGAATATTTTATTTGCTGAATATCAATGGCAATATAGGCTTTGTGAAGATTTTTCTTTTCCTCCTCATGGTCCTGTTCTTTGTGTTCAACATGTTGGAGTCCAATCGAGATTCAACCTATGCATTAAAAACCCAAAACACTTATAGGGATGTCCCCAGCCTACGTTTTATGGTTGGGTTAAATTTATGCAGAAGTTGGAGCCAATATCAAGCTTCTGGGCTGAGAAATGAAATCCGGTCTGCTCAATGCTGTTGCAGCTGCTCGGAGTTCCAGATTGAACTAATCGATGAAAACCCCCAACTTTAGATTATATTAATGAAGAATACTCACTGATCTGAGTTGCTCCGCCTCCACATTCAGTGGTTTCTTCAGTTCTACCAGTTCCTGCATAACCAGGACACAAATGAATCTACCCCCAAGGGAATCCACACACTAATGCCAGGAAATCATCAAATGTTTTTCGTTAGACTAGTTGCAATCCAGAAAAAGGATTATTTAATATTAGAAATCAGATAAAAATCAAAGTCCCAGCATTCATAATTAAGATTTAGCAATGCCATGTCAACTCTATGAAGTCATAGGTCTCACTAGAAGCACATAAAGGCAAAAGCTCTGCAGGACAATAATTGTACATTATTATCAGAAAACCCATCATCATCTCCAGTGGCCTAATCAGCCTACTCTTGAGTGAGTGGCTCGATAATCTACTTTGTAAAGATATATCAGACTCCTTAGGAGTTCTTTGCGCATTAAAGCATATTCTCTTAAACATAGTGCGCATCAGACTCCTTACAACATGGGAGTAACAATTCTTTTTGTTTGCTCATCAATTGTCATATCTGAGCAGCTGGAAACAATTGCTCATCAAATACTAAAGGTGTCTTTTTCTCTCTTTCTTATCACAATCATTGTTTCTTTTCTTTTTGCAACAAATCGATTCATATTGGTATTATCCAAAAAAACTATGAAATAAGAAAGATGATTTAATATAATTAGTACAGTTCTCGTCATATGACCAAGTTATCTTGAGTTCAATATCATATGTGAAGCTTCTCGTGCCCCTTTTACCCCATCTTCTACTCCTTCTAGGCCTAAAAAAGACAATGGAATTTAATAGTTGCTACACTTGCTGATAGATAAGTTTCTGCAGAATTTTGAATTTCTTATCTGCATGGTAATTTGTTTTCTAATTAAATTAGGATATGCGAAAGCACTTTTTAGAAGAGGTGCATCAAGTTTGTGGAATTGTATGACAACGTGGCGCAAGAAATCTTCACCATGTGATCTTACTGTAACCCGTTACCTGAAAAAGGAAAAATGCTATGCGAGATTTTTAAATCAGGTTCTACTACAAGAAACTACTTTTAATTTACAAACATTTATTATTAAGCACTCTTTTAGCAGTCTTTTTTACTCCGAACTACTTTCCCATGAAACGTGTTTGGTTTCTCTCATTTTACTACCCTCAACTTTGTGGAGAACGGAAACAGAATCGTTGTCTCATCGAAGAAAATTCATCTATATTTAAAAATTATTGTTTTGCCACTTATCCATTTTACTAGAAAACAAGAACGCTATCGTTCATCATATACTCGATTTGCAAATCCAGCATGAGTTCTCTCAATTGCAATAGGAACAAAACCTACACTGATTCATCAAGCAGATAAATTGAGCTTCGACATCAGTTAAGATTGCTTCTTCTCAGCATGCCGACCAATGAGCTCTCAACATTTTGCAATAACAGTATAATAGTACAGATGCAACGCTACACAAGCAAAGGCGGAACAATGCGGCAGCTGCACAAAGTACAAACTTGTCCGAAAACATTTTGAATCTAGAGATGTTCATCATCCTCCTCAAGATCCTCAAGAGAAATGGATTCATCAAGAGGGCTTGAAGTGACGAGGGAAGATTTTCATATCGCACAAGTTTTGAGCTCACAGGCTTGGATTAAGACCACCTGAAAGCCTTCGATATGTGCATCTCTACTGAATGGTTTGGACCGTAGCGCAGAGATTAGGATTTGACAATGCTACGATATGGCGACGTCGAAGAAACCAAAGAAGAGAGAAAACAGGACAGTATGAAAGCAAGAGAAAAGAGAAGCTGTGAGATTTAGTACCTTGAACAGAGCTGAAGCTTCAATGGAGGAAGCGAGAAAGAGACCGTGAAGATGGCGTCCTAGGGCTTTAGCTGCAAGGCTTATATAGAGAGCGGAGAAGATGATGCGATAGGTTAGAGTTTTTCCTCTCTGCATGAGGACCGCCATATGGTTTTTTTTTTTTTTTGGGGGGGAATGATACCCTTATTCTATCAGATTATTTTTCTTTCACCCTTTTCTTTTCTTCTTTTTCCAACGTCAGACAAGTTCATGAGCTGATAATATTTATTTTTTTGGTAGGAATCATAAGCTGATAATTCATATAGGTACTTCATGATCTGGACATTTCTGAATTCCTTAAACATGATGTAATGTTTTCACTGTCTTCATTCGGTTAATTTCCTGGTCGGTTATGTAATAACTTGCTAAAATTTCCAAAGAGGAAAAGCTACTTTGATACTAACCTTATGGTGTGCAAATGTCTTCCTGCAGAGCTCTAGTCAGTCACCTAAGTTGTCCCTGTTCTCATTGTTGGCAGTAGCACTTTTTGCATCTCGTGATACAATACATGAATATTTTTTCCACTGCTGATGCAATTTGACTATTTATAGGTAACAAAATGTTTAACCAAGGCTTTCCAGATGGCTCAGTTTTGTAGTTTCCTACCGATCTCATGCACCGCCAAAAGCTGGGAGCTATCCACAATGCGCTTGCTTTCCCAGACCATATAACTGCAGAGTTCATGCTTGGGTTCTGGTCAGAGCGACTTTAATTGAGTTAGGGGATGTGTGATCACATTGTTACTGCAAATTTCTCTTTTAGGCTTCCCATGCTTCAACCAGAAATCAGAGAGAGCCACCTTGAGAGCACACCAGTATTCCTCATCATGTAGTATCCTAAATACACTGCTACGTTTGGGCGTCCAAACATAAAAATCCACCCAATCCCTGTCCAAGATTTCCATCAAACCTTGTGCTTGAGGAATATAATAGAGGGGAATTTGCCTCCAAGGTGAAGCTTGCCTCATATCACCTTGAAAGAATGGGCATTTGATCTCTAACACTCCTCCAGAAGGCAACCCATAAATCAGGGACTTGATTACTCCATCCGGTGAAGCTGCAGTCCAGTCATCTACAGAATTTTTCTCCCCATACACCTGAAACTTGGGAAACAAGACTAGGTTTCCTTTTATCTCCTTGTACCATTCAACTGCCTCCGGTTCCTTTATATTGTTCCAACAGGTTGCCAGGTGACCTGAAAAGGGCTCTCCTGCCACAGTCTTTTCTAGCCAGAGCTACTCTTCGACAAGGCCAAAAGCCGACGGCTCCTGCAAAGGTGCTTGCTGTCAGTTTATGTCTTCTCTCCTATTGCCAATTCTTGATAGGGTGCTTAAAGCAATCGTGCTGTAATACAGAGTTGGACTCGCCAAATACAAATTTCAAAGAACGCCCAAGGTTGCTCAACTCTCGTCTAGAGGGAAGGCCGAGAACCTGCTCTTTTTGAGGAAGCCACCTCCTAACTGGTTCTAATACAACCTGGCTGCTGTAATTTCTTTTATGCTGACAACCAATATCAAGAAGATGTATCTTCTGTATGTTTGTGATTCCTAGATATGAAAGGCATGCAATGGAGCTGCAGTGTCTAAGAAAGAGTTTGCTGCCAATTAAGGGAAACTGTTGGTAAATATCATAGATAAAGAAGTCTGAACATACTGATCAAAATAAGAGACACAAAGAAGAAAAAAATGGAAAGTGAGGAAACTAGAAGAATTTTTGACACATTTATGTTATACTGAAACAAAAGTTCTAAGTGAAGATCCAAAAACTATAACATTGCATAAAGCAGATACTATTTTTAGTTCATAGCTAATTTTCAAGTTTGACTGCTCAGAAACTAGTTGAAGGACCCGGACTTCCAAATGATATGATGTGTGTGAGTATAACCATGCCAGCATATAGAAGAGTAACAAAACATAAAGCAAGGAAAAAGATGTAAAGAAATATGGTTAAACATCATGGAGATACTAACAATGATAAAACAATTCAGTGTCTACAGTTAGAAAGATCAATGATAACTTAAAAGACTCAACTTATCACAAGTGTCAGACCTGGAAAGTTTCAACTTGAAGTAGCCCCAAGGTGCTATGGGCACGCACGAGGCCTAGCTTAGGACTTTGATTGAGTTTGGTTTTGGAGTTGCCACTAACCATTTAAAGACTAGTCCTAAGGTCAATCAAAAAGCTCTTATTTACCTATGGGGGCATGATGCTATCCACCTAGGTTTGTTTGTTTGTTTGTGGGTCTTGAACCAAAATTAGAGTTCGGGGGTTTTGTTATGTTCGAAAGGCTCGCAAGTCAATCGACACATTCGAAATTAGTACCTATCCCTATATCTAGGTTGTTTATATGCTTGCATATTTTAACTTATCCAATTGTTACTATAATCGAAGTTCAGATCATAAGTCCAAAATGGAAATCAATAATTGAGATATGTGCCCTACATGCTACTACCCGTCCTAATCTAAGTACAGGAAAGTAAAGGGTTCCACTACATTCAATTACAATCATTCATAACCTCTCTCCCGTACTACCTGCCCCGTATATTTGGGCACTCAAGTATAACGATCTCCCCATCCCCATAAGCATGCAACAAATAACCAAATCACCCGATGAATTAACCTGCAAAACTTCAATGGGGCTAGTGCGCAAAACACCTAAAGTGAGGGATTAAAGTGCATCAAACAACCCCAAAATGGAACAGCAAGTAACGACCCTAAAACCAAAAGTAACAACTAAAAAAAGGGAAAAAAATGAGCTTAAACAATCATGGAATGCTGCAACAGGCGACAGCCATAAAATTTGGAATTAAATGCGAAAAACCAACTAGAAACGAGCCTCAACTAATCCCGAATGAAGCAGCAAGTGTAGCCATAAAACAGGAAGTTAAGAACTACGGAATGGTTATTAATGAGAATCGATCAACCACAAAATGAAGCAGCAGCAATGACAAGCAAATTACGGCTCTAATCTCCTCAAATTGTCATCAAAGTTGGGAGAAATCATTAAGTAAGGAGCTGCTGCAGTCATGGACACTAAGAAGCCCCATTTTGAATGAAAATGGCATTAGGATCTTGGGAAAACTTGCAGCAAATAGCAGCAACAATGACAAGCAAATTAAGGCTCTAATCTCCCCGAAAATTTCATCGAAGATGGGAGGAATCATTGATCGAGCAAGGAGCTGCTGCAATCATAAGCAATATATAGCTCTAGTCTCATCGAAAACAGAGGGCATCATGAGAAATCAGCGAGCAATGACCGGCAGCAACAATGGACACTTATCAGCACAATTTTATACTGAAAAGTTCATTGAAAAGAGGGAAAAACACGAATCAAGGTGCTGCTGCAATGACTGACAGCTGACAGTGCCTTTTCCTAAGAACATGTCATTGAAATGAAGAGAAAACCCCAAGCAAAGATCAGCTGCAGCTATGGACATTAAATAGACCCATTTTCCTATCGAAAAAGTCATTGAAAACAAGAGTAAATATCAAGCGAAAAGCAACTGCATAATCAGATAAGTAAGGCTCTAATCTCAACAAAATGGCATCAAAATCATGAGAAATCATTGAGCAAAAACCAGCTGCAACAATAGACCCTTAACAGCCTTGTTTTTCATAAAAATGTTATTGAAATCAAAGGAAAATGCCGAGCGAGTGGTTGCTTCAACACCAGATAATGAAGAGTTGTATTCTCATTGGAAATCAGATAGAAATCGCAAGAAATCATCGAGAAAAAGATCAGCTGCAATACCACACACCAAACAGCCCATTCTCTCTAAAGAATGACATGGAAATCCATAGGAGAATCAAGCAAAGAGCAGCAGCAGTTTAGGAGACTAAGACTCAAGATTAGACGTTAAAGACTTGCGGTTACAAGCCCCATTCATCCACCAAAAGTGCAGCCCTGCTTAACAAGTTTAAAGACCAAGATAAAGGGCTGAAGACCAGCATTTACGACCCCACTTAGCTATGAAAAAGTTCGGGACTGATTCAGACATTGAACAGTGGATGATACTTCAGTTCAATATGAGAGAATTCCTTTAAAACTACTCGGACCGACATTGTAACACATCAACCTACCTATCAGCAGCCTACAGGAAGCAGCAGTGTCAACCAATGTAGCATCGAATAACCAAGCATCAGAACGGAATTTCAAGCAAAACAATGACAGGATCTGGCCGTGACTTAGAACCAAACAACCCATAGATCGAGACACTAGCCAAAAGCATCTCAAATGACTATAAATTACAATGCTACACCTCAAAGAAATATCGACCAACAATGCATAACAGAAAAACATCAAAGACATCTCAAACAGATCTGGCTAGCTGACAGTGAAAGCGCCGTGAACATGGATCCAAGAAGACAGTATCTCTACGCAACTTGTAAGACAATCAAACAAGATAAAAGCCACCATTCAGCCTTACTGAGCATTACCTTGCAGTAAATTAAAACAACAAGGAGCCAGGACTCGAGCTAGAACAGTAATAATCGGTGGATCAGCTCCATCCAGCAGACAATTTAACTCCAAGTAATTCCAACGACTAATCAATTTCACAGCAGCCAGTATCAGAGAACACAAGCAAAAACAACAGTAGTAAATCCCACAGCCAGCAGTGTTTAGAACAACAGTAGAATAACGAGTAACACTCACCGACTTACCACGTAGAGGATGGATCAGGAACAGGTTCATCAGTAAGAAGAAGTGGTCGTAGAACCTGGTCCAGACTCCTAGCCTGTTGTCTGGCTGGGGTGACTTGTTCACGGAGGTAGAGGGGCATTCGTTTCAGCAGATGATCGGGGATGAAGTCGTGGTTCAGTGGCGGAGGAACAGGGCCTGGTGGCTTGTGACTCAGTGAACTCAGTTCGGAGTTTGGCGGGTTCGGGGCAGGGGCAGGGGCACGACTCGGTGATGGTGGCTCGGGAACAGAGGCTCAATGGGTGGAGTTCGGAGGTGGTTGCGGAGATTATCGGAGCTCCGGTGAATCGATGGGGACCTCGGAGATCACCTCCTCTGTGGAGGCTGCCGTTCTTTCTCCCACTGTCTGAAGGTAAAAATTGAGTATTGTACGGAAATACCGTATTTTATAAAAATAATTCTTTAAAAACAGTCCCGGGGAAAGCATTTACGTGAATACCGTCAAGAGATCGCATGTTGAACACGCGATCTCATTTTTAACTGAGATCGCCTGTTCAACATGCGATCTCATCACTGTTCAACTGAGATCGCATGTTGAACATGGGATCTCAGCTGACCATAACCCCCTAATTTCCTCGTGTGATCGACGAGTTTCCTAACCAATTAACAATAATGAAATTTTGAAAAATATTAATATTCATTAGAAGTGAAGTATGAAATTATCCATCAGTAGTTAGAAGTTATCAATATACTGTTCTAAACACAATATACTTAAAAAAAAATCTACGACGGACTTCTCCTCCTCCTAAGTCGCCTCCTCTGGAAAACTTGTGTGGGCTCCTGTGCCGGTGGTCGCTCTGTCCTACTCGGACCTGCTGCCTGACTTGGTTCTTGCCCTTCGTAGTCTGGATAATGTGATGGATCATACGATGAGTGTTGAGATGGCTCACGATATCTCTGAGGAGCAGGTGGAGTCGGCATTGTCCACTGTGATGAACCCATCGCATCAGGTGTGTGAAATGACATAATATCAGGCAAGTCATGCTGATGCAGAGAAGGGGAGCCTGTCGGCTCCAGAGTAGGCGAAGGGGAGCGTGCTGGCTCAGGAATGGGAGAAGGGGAGCGAGGTGGCTCTGCAACCTGGCGTCGTCCCCTACCTCGACCTCTACGTCCCCTACCTCGAGCTGCTTGAGGTATATCTGGCTGCTGTTGCTGTCCTGGAGGAAACATCTGCACACCTTCATAATCTTCAGCAACATGCAATCCAATGTCAGCAATGCTCCAAGCATCTTGTAACGTGGCTGACTCGAACCGGATGCGTCGGAGAGAATCAACCTAAAAAAGATAATATTTATTCATTATGTAAGAAGTTAAATATAGGAACAGAAATGTAATATTAATATAAAAGTAAACAATACCAGAGTGCTAATCATTGCTCCTGTACGTCCGATATATCGTCTGGTGACTCCATGGTACCAGTTGCTGTAGTGATGATCAACGCCCATCGGTAATGTATCGTCATAGTAAAGCTCGACGATACTATCTCTTCGCTGCATCCACAATTGGATTAGAGGCCAATGCCTCCTAATCCAGTCCTCGTCTGTCCTCCCTCTGAGGTCTATCTGATGAAGTACAGGGGAGGTATCACAAGCAGGTGGGATACTCTGAATCCCCCCGAATTGACGTATCACTCGATCTGGATGGTGCCACTCAACAATGAAGAAGCATATGAGAGGCACTCGGGCTCGCCATACATCACTTCCAGCTACACAGTACGGTGGTAGTAACCCGAGAATCTCCTCTGTGTAAGGCATCCATACAATCTGTACGAAAATTGATATTACATTAGTCAGTTAATATAAAAATTAATGTATGTTACAGAAATTACACAATTTAAAGATAGTACCTGGCGTGTTGTCTGTCTGTCGAAGGCGTCTCTGTACTGTCCAAGGACATGTGTAGAGAGCTGTGTCACATCAAATGAAGCATGCCATCGACATGCCAGAGGTCGACCACCTGTCCAGGTAATCTGAATGCGAGTGGGCGCTACATGTGGAAATCGATCCCATGCCCAAACCTGAAGGAGAATCAATGCCCCTCCGATCTCATTAGCCGAACTATCGGCAGCAAGGCAAAGCTGTCTGTATAACCAGGCCAAGCATGCAGCTCCCCAGCTATATCTCCCAGCAGCGGCAAAATCCTCCAGTAGCGGTAGGAACATAAGATGAACGAAACTGGAGGTCTTGTCCGCAAATAGCATGCCACCCATCAACTGTAGTATATAAGCCCGAGTAAATCTCATCACGGTGAACTCATCAGCATCTGCAGGTAACTGATGGAAATGCCTCTGCAACCATGACATCCGAAGACGTCCACCTGTGATACTGCGAGGATCAGGTCTAACACCCAGCAGCCGCTCGCACTCATCAGCCCAAGGCATGTGAGTGATGCCTGTCACAGCATCTCCGTCGATAGGTAAGCCTAGCTGAATCGCGACATCCTGCAATGTGATGGCAACCTCTCCATGTGGCATATGAAAAGTGTGCGTCTCTGGTCTCCACCTCTCAACTAACGCTGTGATGATGTGCCAATCTAGCTGGATGAAGGGGATCCGAGAGACGCCATAGAAGCCAGATTGCTGTAAGTATGGATCCAGACGATCATCAATATGCAGGACATCCTCATCGCGTCGTAATGTCGCCTCACGTCGACGACAAACAAGTGCTACACTGTCCTGCCCCCCCCCCCCCCCCCCCCCCACACTGCCTCAGATCGATGTCTATCCTGCAGTCGGAGTACTGATCTATCTCTGGGACCAGGGTCCATCTGAAATGACATATATAACATACTGTTAGTTGTCAAAAAAATGAAATGTAAAATAACAATACATGTACTATAAATATAACATCTTTTGTATTATGAACCATGAACCATGAACCTTGAACCTTTCTGGGCTCGGGACAATTTCTTCGATTATGCCCATCGCGTTTGCAAAAACCACACGTTATGGTGAATGCAGACTCCCTAATATCCATCTCATTATGATATCTTTTCGACCTAGGTCTGCCTATTCCTCGAAGAAGATTACGATCTGGAAGAACCGTCGGAAAATTTATCTGAGGCCATCTGACCTTGTCTCCAATTGGATGGAACTTAGCTTGATAGCATAGTTGTTGATGCGTCAATGAATACCAGGGGCCGACAAGTTGGGAGCTATCCATATGAATTGATGCCATGGCGGCCATCGCATGAGAACATGGCATCTTGTAAGTCTGCCATTTATTACATGTGCACTCTCGACTACTGACATTAACAGTATGGAGATGGCCACCCTTGCTGCCATTACGTGTGCGTCGCTCACCCGTCATAATCTCAAACTCACCAGTGATTCGATCAAATGAAATGACAGTATGAGCATTTGATGTTTGTCGCCATTTTTGCAATTTCTTAGCAACCCACGGAGTGAACATTTCTCCATTACTAATACCGACGGCTACCTCCTCAAGACGAGATTGAAAATAGTGAACACAATTATAAAATATCTTCTTAACAAGCGCTGCAACTGGTAAGGACCTTGCATCCTTCAAAACGGCATTGTAACTCTCACTAAGGTTTGTTGTCATAAAACCATGTCGGTAGCCTCCATCGTATGCCCGTGTCCATCTCTCCACATCCAAGTTCAGAAAGTAATCAGGTGCCGATTCTTTCCTCTTCTTAACTTCATCCATATACTCCACAAATTTTTTAGGTTGGCATTGCATCGCGGCTGTAGTAACAAGTCTCTTCAATACCTGGTCCTTGTGGACTTTGTTAAAATTACTAGCCACATGTCTAATGCAAAGTCGCCATTGAGCAAAAGGTGGCTGCCATCCAACCCTCTGATCTCTTATTGCACTAACAATGCCAGCATGACGATCAGATATAAGACATAAAGTCTCTGAACGACGACCAACAACGTAATGCTTTAAGTGCATCAAAAACCAAGACCACGAGCCGTATGATTCTTCATCAACTAATGCAAAAGCCAAAGGGAGAATATGGTTTGCACCATCCATAGTGCATGCAATCAATAATTTATGTGAATATTTTCCATACAAGAATGTCCCATCTATACTAACAACCGGCCTACAATATGGAAAAGCGTTCACACATGGACCAAATGTCCAAAATACTCTTCTAAAAATTACTTGACCATCAATATCTGTTGGAGTACAATGCCAAGCCACTTCGGATCCTGGATTAGTAACTTGCAAAGCATTCAGAAGACTTGGCAATTCTGCATAAGAAGAGTCCCAATCACCATAAACCGTCTCAATCGCTTTCCTTTTACCATCCCATACTCTTTTCCTTGTTACCAAGTAGCCGAATGTATCGGCTATAGTTTGCCGCAATACAGAAACCTTCACATCAGGCAATGCCCTAACTTGATTTAAGAAATACCGACTCATGAAGTTACAATCAAGCTGTGGATGGTCTTGATTAAGGACAGGATTTACACATGTATGAGGTCCTACAATTATAGTAACAACAAATGCAAAATCTTGACGTTTTTGACATGCACGAAGTCGCCATTTACATCCTTTGTCCCTCTCAGTGCAGAATACCAACCATATTCTCTTATCAGATTCATCAACATAAAAGTTATAGTGATTCTTGATGTGATGTACCTTCACAACATAAATCAAATCAGCTTTTGTTTTAAATCGCATTCCCTTTTTAATCTCGTCACCAAAGTTCAGATAGTCAAAACATTCTCCATCTGCTTCATCAATTATTATGTATCCATCACCACCATCCCTTCTGTTAAAAAAAGGAATTGGATCCTCAAGGGAAGTGTCATTATGGTCAGGTATCGAGCTCTCATCCAATACATTATCAATCATCACAGTTTCTGCACACTGTGGAGACAAGGGATCAATTGATGTATCAAACTCAAAATCAGCAGATGTGCCACCGGTCTCAATCTCTTCATCCAATAATACTTCATCGATATCAATAGACAATTCATGTAATGCTTCATCGACCTCTCTTTCATCATCATCACCATCATCATCATCATCATCATCATCATCATCATCATCATCCTCAATATTATTTCCTTCACTCATGTTGACATCATTTTCACATCGATATGCTTCCGAAGTTGAAGGCATTACTGAGGTAGTATTTCTAACATTTTGCTCTAATCCCATGCTGGTGGTACCTTGTACTTGAACAAACAACTCTGGAATTTGCAATTCACCACCAAGTTCAGCAGCATCCATAAGATTCTCTACATCTTCATCATCAGTTATAGGAATCAAACTATAACGCACACAAGTTGACTGAAAAACTGTTGCATGTCTGTGAAACACCTCTACTGTAGACATAGCACGATCAACTCTTACAATTCTACAGAGTCTGTCCAATAATTCATCGTATCTTGTGTCACATCTCACTTTGATTTTCTTCACTGGTGGCTTATCATAATATGGCCCATCTTCACCACATAAAATATTTCCATGGGCGTATACCACAAGTTTAACATGATTCACCATTTCCAATCTATTGAAAATATCAAACTACAAATATTAGTGTATAGCACAAGTGCTATATTGCTCAAATACTTCATTCAATAAGTTTACAAATAAACTGACAACCAATTCAGTTTATTTTATTTAACCAATTTCATAATCACTTCACTTCACTTCACTGCACTTCATAAACTGACAATCAATTCAGTTTATTTCACCAACTTCACTTCATTTCATAACCTCATACTTGATTCACTATATTTCACCACCAATTCACTAATTTCACCAATTTCACAATCACTTCATTTTATTTCACAATCTCACAATCGAACGACAATACTTTACAAATTTCATAACCAACTTCACTTCATTTCACTACTTCTCAAACAATTAATTATATTTCACCATTTCACAACTCATTCACTATATTTTACCAATATCACAAACACTTTACTCCATCAAACCCTAAATCAATCCCTAATTTATACAATCAATAAATAACTACAAAATTATCAATAAATCCTAAAATTAAACCCTAATCTATACAATCAATAAAAAATCACAATAATTATATATAACAGTTTGTAACCCATAACTTACTTTCAGTAAATAATTCATTCATTAACTCCAAATTGTACTTAATCAAACATAAATTTAACAAACCCTAAAATTAAACTCTAATCTATATAATTAACAAAAAATCACAAAATTAACAATAATTATAGCTAATAATTCGTAACCCATAACTTACTTTCAGCAAATAATTCATTCATTAACTCAAAATGCACTTAATCAACACAATTTTAACAAACCCTAAAATTAAACCCTAATCTATACAATCAACAAGAAATCGCAAAATTAACAATAATTATAACTTATAATTCGTAACCCATAACCTACTTTCAGTAAATAATTAATTCATTAACTCAAAATTGCACTTAATCAACACAATTTTAACAAACCCTAAAATTCTCAAAACCCTAAAAACTGAAGAAAAATTAGGGCAAACTAAAAAAAAACTTCACATACCTTAGGAAATGCAGCAGAGATCGCAATGAAATGCCGAAATCGGGAGAGATCGCAACGAAAATGGAACCCGGGGGCAGAGATCGCAATGAGAAGAGAGGAGAAGAGAGGAGAAGAAAATGAGAGGAAGAGGGAAATGCCCGGCCGGATGTGCGGGCGGGGTTATAACGACGGGAGATCGCAGGTTCAACCTGCGATCTCTCTTCCCTGTAAATGAAACGGTGCGTTTTGGGCCAAGAGAGATCGCAGGTTCAACCTGCGGTCTCTCTTTGCCCAAAACGCACCGGTTTTGCTTGTGACGAGATCGCATGTTGAACAGGCGATCTCAGTTAAAAATGAGATCGCGTGTTCAACATGCGATCTCTTGACGGTATTCACGTAAATACTTTCCCCGGGACTGTTTTTAAAGAATTATTTTTATAAAATACGGTATTTCCGTACAATACTCGGTAAAAATTCCTCCAACAATCGGCAAAAACACGGTTAATTATGTAAAAAATTCACAAAAAATGTACTTTTTAAACTAATTTTCGGAGTACCATTTTTAGTTCAACTATATTTTGCCGGATTAATTGTGTAATGTTGGCATTTTCTATTCACATTGAAAACGCCAACTATGCTTGTGTTTTCAGTTCACAGCATATATCAAATCTTCTTTCATTTGAAACTGCATCCCCTTTTTTTAACTTACCACCAAAACTCGAGTATGAGTCTGATAAACGATGTTACTTTTCAAAGTTTACGTACCCATCACCATCATTCCTACTATTGAAAAAATGAATCGGGTCTTCAATGGATGTGTCAATGGACTCATGTATGAAACATTGGCCCAATACAGCATCACTCGGTACATCATGTGGGGACTCTGGTAAGAGATCAACTGATGTATTGATGTCAAAATGAGCGAATGTGCCACCAATCGCCTTGTTCTCCTCATCCGCCTTGTCAACCTCTATTAATTCAACATCTGTATCAACAAGAACCTCCTGTAATGCTTCATCAATTTGTCTCTCGATATCATTATCGAGATTGTTATAATGAAACGGCTCTGGAGGAGCTCAAGAGGTCGAAGGAGTCATAATAGCAACATTTTTCCTATCTTGCTCTATTGTTAAGGAATGATTATTATGTACTTTAACATATAACTCTTGATAAAAAAAAATTCACCTCCTGCCCAACTGTTCTGATCAGACTAGCCACATCATCATCTTCTATTATAAGTACCAAAGTATACTTCGGTGACATTCCACTTGACTGATAAATCATCACATCTTTATGATACACCTCCACTTCATAGTCATTTGGATTCAAACTAGTAACTCGGTATATATTTTGCAATAATTCCTCAAATCCAACATCATTCTTCGTCGATATTCTTTTTACTGGATCCTTGTCATAGTAAGGACCATGTTCATCGCACAATAAATTCCCATGGGAAAAAATCAACAGTTCCACATATCTCACCATTTTCACAGCACTGAACACATCAAAATTCCATCAGTTGCTTCACTTCAATAAGATAATTATACATAATTTATTGTCACCTCAATAAAGGGCACCAAGTAAAGTATTCTAGTATTTCACCGAATCCATATTCTGTTAAGTAAAACACATTTGAGGCATTTCATAGAACACCTCATATGCAATGATGTTTAAATACTAATTGGCCTTAATCTAAGCTCGTTTGAACTCAAACACGGTAATAAAGTTATAATTATGCAAATTAGTCATGACATGCCAAAAATAATTCTAAAAATATCACAAACCTAGGGTTTGGCGGCAGTTCACGAAGATGCTTCAGTTTCGGGTTGGGGATTAGGTTCGGGTTTGGGTTCGAGTTCAGGTTCGGGCAACTCCGGTGGACTCTCGCTCAGGTAGGAAGTAGCTCCGACTTAATGGTAGCGGTGCTCTCCTCGGCTGGAAACAGGCAGCTCCGGTGACTCAACACAGTGGGGCACCCCTCAATTTTATCATAAATACCAGCTCCAGCAAACGACGGCGTTTTACTTAAGCGAATATGGAAATTGCAACCGCCCCCTATTTAGAGGTGGTTACGAACCGGTTCAGGGGTCGAATCGGTTTGGAACCGAACCAAACCACAAGAATCAATTTGGTTCGGTTCGATATAGCAGGTCCAAACTGTAACTGTTTTCTGTCCAAAAAACTAGATTGATTTAAAAGGTTCAATTAACCAGTTTGAACGAACTGGTTTTAAAAGTGGTTCGGTTTGATTTGGTTTGGTTCAAAACCTAACCGAACTTTTTTTTAAAAAAAAAGAGCTCGTTATTGGCTCATGGGCCACCTCTCACATGAGCCCAAAAGCTTCTAACTTGCCCAGCCCCAGTATGGGCAATTTTGCGTGAGAAGCAAAAAGAAATGAAGAAGAAGATAGAGACAACAGAGAAGAAGACGGATGACAAAGAACACAGCGGAGGAGGAGGAGGAGAAGAAGAAGGGAAACAACAGGGGCCGAGCAGTAGTAGGAGGAGGAGAAGGCATCGAACAACAGCAGCAGGAGGAGAAGAAGGAGTCGAATAGCAGCAGCAGTAGGAGGAGCCATGGTGCAGCAGCAACAGGAGGAGTTGTGGTGCTGCAGCAGCAGCAGCCATGCAGTAGCAGGAGAGCCAAGCAGCTGCAGCAGCAGTAGCAGGAGCCGTGGCCCGTGCAGCAGTAGCAGGAGCCGTGCAGCAGCAACAGCAGGAGAAAGAGCCGAACAACAACAGCAATAGGAGGAGGAGGAGTCGTGGCCCGTGCAGCAAAAGTAGGAGGAGGAGACACCGCGGGCGTGCAGGAGCCGCTGTGAAGGAGTCGCATAGCTCAAGAGGAGGAGGAGGCTAAAGCTTGGAAAATTTAGGGCTCCTGATTGAAGACTAAATGAGTATATTTAATAATATTAATAATATTTTTCTTTTTTATTTAAAAATCGGTTCTATTCGGTTCGAACCTGTTCACTGGATCTGTTGAATTTGTAAATTAACCGAACTAGTTTTCATCTCAAAAATCGAACTGAAATAGAACCAGTTTAGATAGAATCGGTTCTTTTCATTTCGGTTGCAGTTCGGTTCTGGTTCGATTCATCCCGAACCGATTTTCATGAACACCCCTACCTCTATTCCCCTAAGAACATCCCTATTTATAAAGGCCGTCCAATTATTTATTTGTTTCATTTCTTTCATTTTCTTTACGAAATTATATAACTCAAGGAAAGAATTCAAAATACTAGATCTTATCTTGGGAGGTGTATTTTGAATCCTAGTGACCCTTGTACGTGCTGATTATTATTTTCTCAATCTTGCGCTCCTTTTATTTTTTGATCCTCATTAAGTCAAGAATATACTGAAGCTAACATTACTCAATTTGGATCTCCCGATAATTAGTTACAATTATTTAAATAAAAATGGACGAGATAAATGAGGTGTCTATAACAAGAAAGCAGCTAAAATTCAAAATGTGAGGGAGGACATTCTAGTAGCAACACATGATCTATCACTTCCTTGAGCTGAGAAAATTTCTATCAACCTCACATAGAACATCAAACCAAGTTTCAGACCATAACAATAATATGTTTACATGTCCTTATAGTTGAAAAAGAAACCAAATCCATTCATAAACAATCACAATTAGAGCAAGAAATCACCACTATACGAAGTATTGAATTTTGAAGTTTTTCTACTAACAATGGCACGAATAAAACACTCAAATGAAACAGCAGTTCAGTTCCACCTCACTCCAAGGAGCTATTTATAGATTATCTACAAATTAAACATTAAATCAATTGGATAAAAGACATAAAATATCCTCCCGAATAATAGCTGAATGTTGGATAATCGTATAAACAATGTAACATGGATTTGATTGCAGAAGAGAAGGATTATATGAGGAGACTTACTGACTAAATTGATGAAGACTGTTATGTATAGAGATTCAGCAACAAGTGAGAGACAGTGACTCTTGAGACAAGCTTTGTTCTCTGAAAGCATGGAGTTGTAGAGTAATCAGCTTGGCATTATAGGGTTTATGTTTCGAAGAGAGGGTTTAGGAATTAAGAGACGACCGGGGATGGGTAATAGTTTAGGCCGGCTTGTTGCAAACCAGAAATTTCATTATAGATAGAGAGGGGAATGCAGATAGAGATTAGATGAATGTACTTAGGCGGCCACACGGGAAAGTCTCTGGTATATCAAATATAATGTACATAATGTTTATATGATATATCCGTCCAATTATGATTCACTATTTCATAAAATTTTTTTGTGCTTATTTAGGATTTCTAGAATTTGATAATTATAACTTTGCATAGGTTGATTATAAGTCAAATTCTAATAAGACGGATATACCACATCAGTTTTATCACATAACATATCTAGTGCACTAAAGAAACAACTTGATCTTTCTTCCACTAAAGAAACAACATGATCTTTCTTCAACAATTCCTGATCTACAGTGGACCTCTCAGTAGGATTCAAACCTGAATGAAGTTCTAGCCCTCTATTAGAGGAAAGAGAAAGAATGGATCTTGTAGAATTCCCAAGAAATTCTCTCCGACAAACACTAATCTGGAAGAATTGTAGGACGTTTGATAGATTTGAGTGTTGATGAAACATGAAATTGGCTAATTAAGGAAGTTGAATTTTGTGAAATTATCTATAAATTGAATGAAACTAAACTATATAGATGATTGAACAAATCTACGTAATATTTAAGGATATAATTCAAATAATCATGATATTTTCGTCATGTTGCACTCATCTCCATCAATCGACGATTTGCTGGGTATCTCACAAAAGTCCATGGAATCAGGACACTTTTCAAATGGTGTTCAAATTGTTAGACCATATCACAATATAACTATCTCTATAAAGGCAAGCCCATGGAATCAGGACACTTTTCCTCATGTAGGAGTTCGGGTACTGGACAGTCAATTCTCTTCCTTAATGGGAGTTTCGTGTTCTCTAGTCACTTCCACTTTTTTTACTGCAACTGGAGCCTCCATAGCATTGCCTGAAGCATCTTGCACCTACAATTTTCATGGAGAATGATGGTTTAGATTTTTGTATATGCTGGTAGAGACTCCACTATATTAGTATCCCAAGTATTCAAAATTTTCATCATACTATAATACCTCCAAGTTTCAAAGGTTAGTTGTGACATCCTCTTGTTGCTGTTGAAGGGTCCTCAGCTCTTGAAATTCCTATTAGTTACCATCCAAAAAAAGACTAACTATTAGCATTTAATCCAACACTGGACTACAAAGGGGCATTAGAAGAACTAGCCAACCATTAAAGTCCAAACTGGGAGCAAGAAACTGATTTTAACATCTTTCACAGTTGGGTTTTTAGTTTTGGAAAGAGAGAAGGACTTCCCTATTAGGCTCAGAATATTTTATTTACTGCAAATCAATGGCAATATAGGCTTTGTTAAGATTTTTCTTTTCCTTCTTATTGTTTTGCTTGGAGAAGATAGATGTTCAAGGTTTGCCTATGACACATTGATTATGGAAATCTCACATATAAATTGAATTTACTGTTTTTGAGCTCTAAAGAGGAAAAACTCCTGTTAGTGAACAATTTGGTTAATTGCAACCATGGAAGTTATTATATATTCTGCCGAAGCCGACTTTTTGAAAATTTTAGCCCAAATGCTTGCCTATATATGCGTAACCCCAAGAGCCACATAACATCACCAGTTGATCTTCACTCAAGCAACATCCCTCTCCTCCAAGCACGCGCCTCACCTTTACCTTCGGCGAATTCCGATCGAGGTTCGCTGCCAGTGTGATACGTCTAGAGAGAGAAAGAGAAGGAATAGAGGAATTCTGAAGTAGAGTAGATAAGAAAAAGAGAGAAGAAGAAAGACTTTGGAGGGAAGATCGTCACATTCATTCTCATTGATCTTCCATCTACACAGCTCGACTATTTATAGAAGTTCTCAGTCTGCAGCTCGAGTGTACAACCTACTCAAGCTTAACGAATCCCCAGCCAACTAGCAGACTCGGACCTTTATTTACAAACAAGCCCTTCGACTTTTTATTACAATGAGACCCCCATCTTATTATTCTTTACAAATTGGCCATTGCACGTATCAAGACTCCCCCCTTCAAGAACCTTGTCCACAATGTTTGCAGTAGGGAAACAAAGATGCAGGTCATAAAAGTATTCCCAATTAGCCTCAGTGTCAGGAAAGGTCGACCACTTTATGAGCACCTGGGTTGTTGCTTTATGTCCTCGTTGAACCATGCATCTGGCTAGAATAGTTTATGGAATAGGGAGTTCAACTAGATCATCTTTGAAAGGGAAATGAACAATAGAAGAAGGAGGTCTCGGGGCTCATTTGAGAAGGGAGACGTGAAAAATAGGGTGGACCAAAGTGTGATCAGGCAGAGCAAGTTGGTAAGCTACTGGACCTTTTTTTATTCAAGACCAAGAAGGGCTCGAAATACTTTGAAGACAGGTTGTGAGAAGTCTGAGCATGTACTGAGGATTAACGATAAGGCTGGAGCTTCAAATAAACCCAATCACCCACTTGGAATGCAGGAGCCTAAGCCTTTATCCTGTCCTGAGAATGACGCAAATGAAATTTAAGCCTACAGAGGGCCCCCTCACGAGTAGTGAGTTGTTGGTTTAAGGCCTCAACCGCTGAATCACGTGGAATGAATATAAGGAGTATGCAAGGGAGGTGGCATGCCATAGAATGCTTCATAAGGTGAAGAATGAATCGAGTTGTAATAGGTAGTGTTATACCACCATTCTGCCAATGACAACCACTGATGCCACTTAGAAGGGAATTCACTGCACATACAGCAGAGATACCCCTCAAGGCATCGATTAAAAACCTCCATTTGCCCATCAGATTGTGGATGATACGCAATTGACATGTGCAAATCGACCCCTCGCAGTCGAAACAAGCCTTGGCAAAAGGAGCTCAGGAAGATGAGATCATGATCACTAACAATGACAGAAGGCATGCCATTTAACTTGTAAATATGATCCAAGAAAAGGTGAGCAACCTAAGCTGCTGTGTAGGGCTGATTAAGACCAATAAAATGGGCATATTTGATCAGCCTATCAACAATAACAAAGATCACATCCTTGCCTTCAGAACGAGGAAACCCTTCAATAAAATCCATAGAAATTTCTTTAAAAACATACTCTGGTATAGGCAAGGGTTGAAGGAGACCTAGAGTTGCCACTGTCTCAGTTTTGTGTTGCAAGCAAATTGGACAATTCTGAGCAAATTCCCACACTTGCTTAGTCATTCCCTTCCAGCAAAGTAGTGCTGAGAGTTGTTTGACTGTGGCTTGAACACCAGAATAACTCCCAATCAAAGTAGAATGGTATAAGTCAATGAGGTGTCGCTGTAGGGACTGATTAGACCCCACGACCAGCTTACCCTATCTTTGTAGCTGGTTAGAAGATCGGGAATACTTCCTATGGGAGGTAGGATCATCTCGAAGTTGCTGAATGAGCTATTGTAGCTTTGGATCATCCTACCATGAAGCCACAATTCGGTCATAAAGATTAGTAGAAACTGAAGTTAAGGCCATTAACATAATGCCATGACCAGGAAGCCGTGAAAGAGCATCAGTAACCCTGTTCTCCTTTCCCTTCTTGTGCTTGATTTCATAGTCAAATCCAATTAATTTGGCTAACCAGGTATGCTGCAATGGTGTTTTAAGCTTCTGTTCCAAAAGGAATTTCAAGCTCTTATGATTAATATGAATAACAAAAGGTTTAGGATGCAGATAATGGTCCCACTTCTTGACGACAAACAAAATCGCATAAAGCTCATGTTCATGAGCCGATGCAGAACATCGAGTTGGGGAAAGAGCCTTACCGATGTAAACCACTAGATGACCCTGTTGGATGAGGACAACTCCAATGCCATAGTTGGAGGCATCTGTTTCAATTTCAAAACCCTTGGAGAAATCTGGTGGGGCTAGAACAAGGGATGTCGAAAGAGCTGTCTTAAGAGTCGACAAGGCGTCCATGGCTTGCTAGTTCTAATAGAAGGCATCTTTTTTAAGCAAGCCAGTGAGGGGCTGACTAAAGAGGCCATAATTGCGAATGAACCTCTTGTAGTAGCTTGTGAGACCCAAGAACCCACACAATTGCTTCAAATTATGGGGGATTAGCCATTACTGCACTGTTGCAACCTTGGTTGGGTCTGTCTCTACCCCCTATTTTGTAATCACATGTCCTAGATATTCAACTCTTTTCGACCCAAAAATACATTTGCCTCTCTTGGCAAACAGCTGATGTTGTCCAAGGAGCTGTAAGACGACTCGCAAGTGCTCGATATGTTGCTACAACTGCTTTTTGTAGATTTGGATATCATCGAAAAACACGAGCACGAATGTACGTAGATAAGGTCGAAAAACCATCGTTCATAAGTCCCTAAAATGTAGCTGGGGTATTAGTAAGGCCAAATGGCATCACTCGGAACTAATAATGACCTTCGTGTGTACCAAAGGCTGTCTTTGAAATGTCAGCCTCATGCATATCTATCTGACAATATCCTGATCTTAAATTGATTTTAGAGAAGAGAATTGAACCATGCAATTCATCTAAGAGCTCTTCAATAACTGGGATAGTGTTCTTGTCATTGATTGTCTAGTTATTAAGAGCTCTATAATCAATGCACATTCACCGAGAGTGATCCTTCTTCTTAACTAGTATCACTAGAGAAGAGTAAGAATTGGAGCTCCACTGGATTACTCCAGCTAGCAGCATCTCCCTTGTCATTTGCTCAATGACGTCTTTCAAAGTACTAGAGTATCTGTAAAGACGAAGGTTAACAGGTTGCTCATTCATTCTTAAGGGAATCTTATGATCATGTCCAATCCGTCACCTACCATTCACATTCTCAAATATGGTTCTTCATAGGCTCAACTATCAATTTAGATTCAACCAACCCAAGATGCCAACACAAAGCGAACCACTAAATCTGCTAAGACCTGTGTAGTGTGTGAAGTCACCCCACCCAAGTTTAAGTTATCATTCTTATGCAAATAAATCAGATAATTAGGGCGAAATCGAAGACTTCCTTCTATCTCTATCTCTTTCTCTTTTTTGTTTTGCCTTTTTTTTGTGCACTACTCTAAGTGTCACGTTTAAAAGCTAGGCTCGTGTAACAAGAAGTCAACCAATGGCTCCTGTTTCAGTTGGTCTAAGGCATTAGGTGTTGAGACACCCCTGTAGGTTTATTCTCGAGCTTTGATAGATGAACTATTTTTCACCACAAGCATATGGCAGGCCTTATTACATATGATTTTGCACTAAATGACACTCAAGCCCATACAATGGTGCTCAAAATCTTCATACATCTTTTCTACTCAATAGTGCTTTTTCTCTCTCTTTTTTATATAAACATAAACAATCATCTCACTTTTAAAGTTTTTAATGTGCCTTCATGCTATCTCAATACTTTATATCAAAGTCAAACTCTTAGCTAAGTGAGAATTTTTGTGCTCAAAAGTGGGGTCCAAACTTCAAAGGTGCTAACCTTATGCTCTAGCATCCTAAGTCAAGCTGTCTCCTCCTAACCTACTAAACTATATTCAATCTCATTTAATTCATCACTAAACAGATAGATAACATTTCTAGCATAACAAGTTTAGGCTTAGCAAATGCATGCATCCTATAGTCTAAAAACTACCTCCTAACTGTCCAAAAAAAAAATTTAGCCTAACGCAAAACATCAAGAAGCTACCAACAAGGTATCACACCCCCAAACCTAAAAACGATATTGTCTACAATGTAAAGAGAAGGAAAAGCAATACTCTCCTAGCACCACTAAGCTGGTCGTGTGCATTAGGACTCCTATTCGTAGTCACTCTCCTCTTTGTCTTCATCAGATGTATCCTTTATGTCAGCATCCTCACTCTCCTCGCTAAGTGATGGCTGTTTGGGAAATTGCTACATGTTGATGCCTAAGTGATTTGAAAACAATAAATTGACCAAAACTGATATTCTGCCAACTTAGCTTGGCACTTCTTTCTTTGCTTCTCATAGTGAATGTGGCGATCCACTTTAGTTAGTACATCCCTCCATCCTTCTTGTTGTCCTTGTGGCTCCCTGGGTCTAGGTTCTTGATCAACTTTCCTCATCTTGCAAACTATTTGAGCATCAATTGTCTCTCTCCTTGAAAGTGTCATGTTCATCTAACAATGCTCCTTGCCAATTACTCTTTCGTATGCTTCTTAACTTCTTTGCTTTTCTTCCCTTGTAACACTGCTTCAAGTGGATCATCAAGATAAATACCATTTAGTGTCTCCTAAACTAACTTGTCCATAATATCAATAGAAAGACAAGTATTAGGTTCACAAGGGAATTTCATTGGTCTAAACACATTAATGGTTACCTCTTGATTGTTAATACTCATTTTTAGCTAACCTTTTTGGATGTCAATATGAGCCCTCCCTATTGCTAAAAATGGCCCACCTAAATTAATAGGATTCTCCATATCCTCATCAAAGTCTAGTATGACAAAATCAACAGGAAAAATGAACTTATCGAATTTAACTAATACATCCTCTATTATACCACGTGGGTATGCAATGGACCTATTAGCTAATTGCAGTGTGACATATGTGAGTTTGACCTCCCCTAAGCCTAACTCCTTAAATATAGATAAGGGCATCAAGTTAATACTTCCACCTAAATCGCACAGAGCCTTCAAAATGAGAACCAATGGAATAAGGGATAGTAAAACTACCAGGGTCTTTTAATTTTGAAGGTAATTTATTTTGTAAAATTGCATTGCATTCCTCTGTGAGTGCAACAGTTTCAAATTCACCGAGCCTACTATCAAACTTGGAAATTTTCAGACTTGGGGTTAGCCCTTGGAGACGCACGGGGCCTAGCTTCGGACTTTTATTGCATATGGTTAGGAGACGTCACTAATCGTTTTAAGGATTAGTCCTAAGGTCGATTAGAAACATATTATTTGCCTAAGGAAGCACAATACTAACAACCTTGGTCATTATTTTGTTAGTCTTGAACTAAAGTTTGAGTTCGAGGGTCTTATTACCTTTGAAAGGCTCACAAGCTCATTTATGCACCTGAGACCAGTACTCATCCCTATATCTAGGTTGTTTGTTTGCCTACATATTTTAAATAGCCTAATTATTTCTTTGGTCAAGGCTCGAATCATAGATCCAAAATCAAGATCAATAATCAAGATCATGTGCCCTAGCATGCCACTACACGACCTAGCCTATGTGCAGAAAAATAAAGGGTTCTACTATTATTGAGGTTACAGGCATTTATTACCTCTCTCTCACTATCCATCCCATTACAATTGTTCACTCAAATACAATAGAATCCCCAAACCCCACATTGATCCAAGAGGATGTGATCAGATCACATATCAATCAATTCGAGGGGTACTAGACAATTCATCTACAAACAAGACTAACAAGTGAGGGGCTAATGTGCATTGACAACCTCAAAATAGAACAGCTACTGACAAACCTAAAACCAAAAAGTTAACAACTAAAGAATAAGTAAAAAAAAGCCTCAATAAATCACAAAATGATGCAACAAGTGACAACCATAAAATCAGAAGTTTAGAATTAGGGAATGTCTAGAAATGAGAATCAATTAACCACAAAATGGAGTGGCAACAATGACAGCAAATTAAGGCTCTAATCTCATCAAAATACCATCAAAGATGGGAGAAATCATCGAGTAATGACCAACATCAACAATGAAAAATTATCAGCCCAATTCCATAACAAAAAGTTCATTAAAAAGAGGGGAAAACACAAAGTAAGGTGCTCTGCCATGACTAACAATAAACAGTCCCTTTGCCTTAAAAAATATCATTGAAATCATGGCAAATAATTGTATAAGGAGCAGCTGCAATTGTAGAAACAAAAGAGCCTCATTCTCCATTGAAAACACCATTGAGATCAAGGAATAACATTTAGCGAGGAGCTGCTGCAGCTGTTGGTATTAGACAGCCATATTCCCCTTAAAATTGCATTGAAAACATGGGAAATCATCAAACAAAGAAACAACACCAAATATCGGAACTAATCACTCCATTTTCCAATGAAAATGATACTCAAATCAAAGAAAGATGTCAAGATAGGAGCTGCTGCACTATTGGGATGTGCATAGCCCTGTTCTCGGAGAGAATGACACTTAAACAAGGGGAACAGGTTGAGATAGTTGCTGCTGCACAATCGGGATGTGCACAGCCCCTTTCTCAATGAAAATGGCACCTGAATCGAAGAGAACCGTCGAGGAAGGAGCTGCTGCACCATTGGGATGTACACAGCCCCGTTCTCGGCAAGAATGACACTTAAACATGTGGAAAATGTTGAGATAAGTGTTGTTGCATTATCGGACCCTAAACAGCCCCATTTTGGATGAAAATACCATAAAAGCAAAGGCAAATTCCTGGCAAAGATATGCTGCAATGACTAGAAAATTAAGACTCTAATCTCCTCAAGGACTACAACGAAAATTGGAGAAATCATTGAGCTAAAGACCAGCGGCAACTATGGACTTTAATCGGCCTGATTTTCATCATAAATACCCCAATTTTCATCATAAATGCCATGAAGATCTAGGAAAAACAACCAGCAAAGAATTGCTGCAAAACCTAATAAACATGGGCTCTATTCCCCTTGAAATGTATTGAGAACAAAGGGGAAATCATCGAGCAAGACCAGCTGTAACAGTAGGCTCTAAACATCCACATTTCTATCAAAAACCATTGTTAAAAAAATGAAGAAAGGACAGGACTGAGAGTAGCTGCAACCATGGGCTGTAAATGGTTCTATTCTCGTAAGAATATAGAATTGAAACCACAATAAATCATCAAGCGATGGTTAGTAGCAACTATAGGCTCTAAATGGTCACATTTTCTATCAAAAACCATCATTAAAATGAAGAAATGACAGGATAGGAGCAGCTGCAACAATGGGCAATCAATGGCTCTATTCTCGTAAGAATGCGAAATCCAGACTACAAGAAATCATCAAGCAAAGATTAGAAGCAACTGTAGGCTTAGAACAGCTACATTTCCTATCACAAACCATCGTTAAAAAAAGGAGAAAGGACTGGACAGAGGAGATATATATGTTGATATATGAGAATCCCATGTTGGAGAGTTAATAAGTTGAAATCTGGTCTATAAGAGGTGAGTATCACCAATTTATCATTTCAAATCTTTGGGTCGGGCATAACTGAATCCAACTTCTTATATCGTGTGAGCTCACATCAATGCTAAGCACGAGAGTGGAGTTCATGGCTAGTAAGCTAAGATCAGAAGAAAAATGGACAACTTGTAGTTAGTCATTAAACCCGAGTATGAAACTTGTGAGATTAAACTCGAGATCGGAAGAAAAAGACTTGACTCGAGATTGAAAGAAAAGACCCCGCTCTAGATCAATTGTTGAGGGCAAGTATTTCAAGCCTTTGCGGACATACTTTGAGCAAATATTTACACATAATTAAGGTGCAATTACAATGCAGAGTGGTTGATCTTCATTCACGTAATAATAGTTTCATTTGCATTCCATGTCTTGATTTATATTACAATTTAATCAATAATTTCTTAAATCATATCATAAGATGAGGTTATCTAAAAATTTCTCGATCATGGCAGTTTTAGCCCACAAGCATTAATTGAGAAGTCTAAGACCATTAGATTCATTGTAATCATTCGAAAAAATCTATATGATATTATATAAAATCCATATGCTTTATTCTTTATTAAATTATATTATTTTACACTTTTTAAATTGGATTAATTGCATCAAAAGTATGATATTTGCTTCATTTAAAAAAAAAGTCAAATGTTTCAAATTTTAAAAATAAAATTATGATATTTCATTTTGTTCTCAACTAAGTCAAACTTTTCAAACTTGAAAAATAAATCATGTAGTTTTATTTCATTATCAAATCAAGCCAAACTCTTTGACTTAAAAAATAAAAATTATATACTTTTATTTATTGACAAGTTGACTAATATATTAAAACATAAATTGATATACTTGTGCAATATATTATATTTATTTTTTATTGCGTACTTACAAATAATAAAATTAGTATAATTTTTTTATTGAAAATTAATTCAAGAATTTTCTCTTGAATTAAGATTAGTATTAGTTATTAGAAAATATAAAGAGAACTTTATATAAGAGATTACTGTAAATTTTTTTAAAAAATCTAATACACTTTTACCTTGCGTTGAAGGAAAAATTATAAAAAAAATGAGTCACCTAAGTATTAAATATCAAGTTCTATTTAATAGTAAAATAGATAATGCGATTTTAATTTTGAAAGATGAATTGTTTGGCTTAAATTGGGAAGAAAATGAAATCACATGATATTATTTTTAAATTTGAAAGGTTTGATTTAATTTGAGAATAAAATGAAATTATATGATTTTATTTTTCAAATTTGAAATATTTAATTTTTTTGAGAAATGAAACAAAACACGTGCTTTTTTATGCAATTTACCCTTTTAAATTCACTCTTTCACTATTTATTTGACTTCCCTAAAGTTGATGGATATATTAGAATTTCTATTATATATAGTTTCATTATTGTATCTTTGATTAATAATAATAATAACAATAATATTATTTTTTTGTCACAAGTGGATACAAATAGCCATAAAAGAGCTTAAATGAAGAGGATAAAATGATACAAAGAGTTTTGACGGCAATAATTAAATCAAAAATTTTTTAATTTTAAGCCTAGGACAATGTCGAGTGATTCAGTGTTCTTCCCTTTGAGTTAAGATATCTATTCCATTACTAATGATGTAGAAAATCCGTTAATAAATCAAGCAGTTAACTCTTGATTATTGATCAGTTAACTCAATCAATTACCATATATTAGATTTCTAAATTTTGTACTGCGCATACAGAGAATAATAAACAACTCTTGATTATTGATCAGTAATGCACGGGATATGGCTATCGCCCAATACAAACGCACATACAAATTCATATTTTTGACGATTTCTACCTGGCGTTGACTTTTCTAGCCGCTGGATATTGAACTTCATGGGGCTTGAGGCAAAAGCTTCTTTTAGTATTCATTGATAATCACTTTATAAGTTTTCTTTTTATAAGCATAAAAATAAAATATTATATTGTATACATATACATATATATTCCTTCAGTCCCAAACATGTAATCATTTGGAATTATATGGACTATGCTTAAATTTAAAAAAATATAAAATATCTTATAAAATTTAGCAATTTTAATTTTTTAATCAAATTATCTTTTCTAGTGTTTAATTTTCCCTTTTAACTCCGTCCCATCAACAAATTTTATAGATCTGTCTATATTCCATTTTGTGTCTGACTTTTTTTTTGAAACAGGCATCAAGATATTTATTGACAGAATTATATTTTTTTGTAGGTTTTTTTTGAATTTTTATTGACATTCATGAATTTGATAAGAAATAATAGGAAACGACGGAATAAAGAGACACATGAAAATTGATTGTCTTTTCGCTCTTTCATAGATTTATTTTGTCTGACATCCCTGTAGTTCACTATCAACGAAAAATTAAGTGAATTTTGACTTATTTAAAATTTGAATCGGTCTAAATATGTATGAGTAAAATTTTCAGGATTGTGAATTTTTATCATTTATAATACTCAGATTTAAAACATTGCTTAATAAAAGCCAGATTACCTCATCTAACTCACATTGGTTCCTCTTTTTTAGAGGATGTGCTAACTCATGATTAATAAAGAAATTTCTTTATTAAAAGGAAAGAATGTCGAAGGGGAGATGGAAGTTTCATTATGTGCTAAAGTTGAAGATGACATGGCAAATGAAGCAATGGAACTTGAAGCGCACAAGTGAAAGATGATTGTTTGTGTTGTTAAAAATGTCAAAGTGGCTTCATTTTAAAGTATTGTAAAATACTTTTTGTAAATAATAAATTGATTTTACTTAATTTATATTTATCTATCTATTATTATATTAGAAGAGAATGAGAAGTTAATCTCGATTTAAACTTCTTAAAATACCATTTTCAAATAGATTTTAACCAATAACAAAATGATGAATAAGTTTAAAGCTGTAAAGTTGCTTTTAAAAGTATAATACCACTAACTACCCTTCTATTTTCTTTTTCTCTAATTACATATTTATTTTTATTTATTAATAATACATTTTAAAAGAATTAACAATATTATAAAAAAATATTACATTAAAAAAATAATATAATTTTTTTTTTTTTATAAATGTTGAATCTTCTATTTAATTAATCAAAATATACATTCCAAGTACCTGATTTACAAGTCCAAAGCTCCAGACAGGGGGCTGTTCGCTATATTGTGTATCAAGGAAGGAATAGAAACTACTCTAAATTTTAGTAAAGAAAGGATATTTGTCTTAATTATAAAAGATAATGAGCTCTTGGCTAGACCTAGCCACGGTTCTAGAACCGGACAGTTTCAATTCCGTGGCCCCCTGGAACTGGGCTTGAACCTTCCTTTGGACGGTTTAGGGGCAATTTAGAACCACGATTTTGCTCGGTTCCAATCCAACTGGTTCGATTTCTATTAAAACTAAATAAAATTTGATTTATATAATGAGTTAATTGTGTAAATCACAGTTAAATTTTTGAAACATGTAAAATTTTTACAAATATTAATAGTTAACTCTACAAGTGCCAAGATTAACGGTAATTTATACAATGAATTTATTTATATTTTACATAACACAATAAATATTTAAAACTGAAAATGTGTAAAAAAAAAAAAAAAAAGAAAACTAAAGGGTAGGCTTGTATGGGGGTTGGGGGTAGGCTAGGGGTAGGGGGGGCTTTTGACAGCAGTGACCAGGGGTTCAGGCGGTGGGATTCAAAATTTCTTCTTCTTCTTTTTTTTTTTTTTACTTTTCCCGACGGGTCCGATTTTGAGGACCATCAAACCAGCCTTGAGCCTTGAACCTTCAACCTTGCGATTGGAGGACAGTTTTGGACCGGTTCTGATTTTGATCAGTTTCGAGCCCAAACTAGCCCGTGGTCAGGACTACTCTTGGCTTGAAAGACTCTCAAATTGCACTCTCTCCCAACACAATAAATATAACACGTAAAAGCAAGTTTGAAGATATACTTCAGCTAATGCCTTCCTCTCCAATTATCAATAGCCCAAGTTAATTCAAAATGCCAATTGTCGGTATCGCAAGGATGTTCTAGGATTGCTAAGATTTCCTTCCATATAGACTTGGTCTGAAGACAGGTGAAAAAGATGTGATCCCGAGTCTCGATAAACCCATGACAAAATAGACAGCTAGTAGAAGGCAGTGAGCACCATTTTGATACATCATCCATCGTGGCTAATCTATTTAAAATAGCAAGCCAGCAAATAAATGATACTCGAGGAATATGGTTAGGGAACTAGAGGATATAATGACAGGGGACTTTCTTCTTTTTGGGCCTTATGTCATTCCATGCCGAGGAGATTCAAAAGGAAGTAGCCAAGCTCCAGTAGAATAAATGTGTGATTACAAATTTAATAGAGTTTTGGATTTTAGGGAGAAGATTGATTGCTTCGAAATCAATGCAGCGAGGCCACTCCCAAGCACCATCCTTATATACCAAAGACAACATTGCTTGGGGCCTCAACGAGGGGAAGGGAGCTTCACCCTTGGGTTGAAACCTGCTAAGAGGTCCCATATCCAACCACTTGTCATGCCAGAAGTAAATGGAGTTGCCATTTCTAGCCTTACAAGTAACAAAAGGTCTTGCCAGCTCTCAGAGTTTTAGGATCTTCCTCCAATTCCATGAACTTGAAATTGACGCTTTGACGTACTAGATACTTTGGGCTTTGATTAGATAAGTGTGGGGCCAAGCAACACATAAGGATCTCACCTTGGTTAATACCAACCAGAAATTTTTCAACATACAAGTAGTGCTCCACGAAATAAGTTCTTTAATTTTGAGACCACCTTCACTATGTGGGAAGCACAAATCAGACCATTTGACCTTTGCTCCTCTTGAATTTTCTGCCCGACCTTTCCAAAGAAAGGTCAAGCATATTTGTTGGACTAATTCGATTACTTGTTTTGGGAGCATAAAATGCTAGAACCAGAACTGAGACATACTTTGGAGAACATATGTGATAAGCTATGGTCTACTTGCATAGGAAAGGGAATGGGAAGTCCAACTTCTTACCCAAGAAGTGATTTTATCAATAAGGGAACCACAATACTATGCTTTTAATTTAGAAGAGATCAATGGAACACCAAGATATCTAATAGGTAAGACTCCTATGCTGAACCCGGATAGGGTGGAAATATTCAAAGCTTGTTCTTCTATGATCCCTACGCAATAAAACTCAGATTTCTTTGAGTTTAGTTTGAGCCCGGAGAGAAGATAGAACTCATGTGGCACCTTTCGAATGGATTTGAAAGAGGTCTCACATAGATAAGACAAAAAGATAAGGAGAAAGTGGGTCTCCTTGTCTAATGCCTTTTTGTCCTCTGAAAAATCCAGCTAGAGATCCATTTAAAGAAATAGAGAACCATGGGGCTAGTTATGCAACTGTCAATCCATTTGATGAACTCAGAAGGGAAGCCAGTAGCCTCTAATAGATTAATGATGAAGACCTAGTCGAGGAATCAAAAGCCTTGAAGAGATCAATTTTGATGACACTACAGGGGGAGACGCCAACTCGGTGGTAGTTGTGGACCAGCTCATGTGCCATAAGGATATTGTCTGATATGCTTCTTGCCTTGATAAAGGCTACTTGATTCATACTGACTAGTTCAGGTAAGACAACTTGCAACTTGTTAGCTAAAATCTTAGCTATACAATTTGTAGATAGTGGTACAGTAAGATATTGGTCTATAATCTGCCATTCGAGTTGCATATTCTCTTTTAGGGATTAGAGCAATGATCGTGGAGTTCACTTGCCTGTCCATGCTACCAGAATGGAAGAAGTGTTGTCAAGCTTTAGTAAAGGAATCACTGATGATGGACCATGCGTCTTTAAAAAACTAAGCCGTGTATCCATCAGGTCCTAGAGATTTATTGTCATGCAGAGAAAAAAGAGCATTCTTAATTTCCTCCCTGGAGATTTTAGCAGAGAGCATCTCACTTGAGACTAAGCTGATGGTTTTTTGCAAACAATCTAAGAGACTAGTGCAAATGGAGTGGACCTAGTTATCTTTCATGCTAAGAAGATTTTGGAAGTAAGAGATAGCAACTTCTCTGACTTCTGTGATCTTTTCCACAACTTGACCTAAGTCATTAATTAGTGATCTGATGGAATTCCTTGTTTGTTTGACTTTTAAAGACCTGCATAAGAAAGAAGAGTTTTGGTCCCCAAGCTGCAGCCATTGAATCCTGGACTTTTGCTTCATTGTTGCTTCTTCAAGTTGGAGTGATTTTTTTAGCTCCTGCCTTATTGAGATTTCAGCAGATACAATGGAGTCATCAACCAGTCCAGATAATATCGAGGTCTGCAGTTCACTAAGAGATCTTTGCATGACAGAGATTTTTTGAATGGAATCTTTGTAGGACAAAGATTTTTTGAATCTGTAGAAAGTTTTCTTTAATTCCTTTAACTTATTGCACAGTGTGTACATGGGATTTCCAAAGATTTGAAGATTCCATGCCTCTTGAATTGTAGGGATAAAGTGAGCATAAGAACTCCAATGGTTGTAATATTTGAATAGTTTGGGGCTTGTATTTTCTACATTAGTGATTTTCAAAACTATTGGAGAGTGATCAGAAATACCTGGCTCTTGAAACTCGACCTTGGGAAATTGTGCAGATAGATCCATTGCTCATTGACTAAGATTCTGTCAAGTTTCCTCTATTGAAGATCCGTAATTTGTCTATTTGTCCACGTGTAGTGACAACCAATAGCTGGATGGTCGATCAGCATGAGATCATTGAGGCAGCTCTCTATGTCAACCATGCTTTGATCTTTAGAGATTTGTCTACCTGGGTAAAGGACCTCAAAAGGGCTTAGCACAACATTAAAGTCACCTATCAAGTTACAAGGGCACGAGACCTGGGAGCTTATTCTCTGAAGATCAATCCAGAGTTGTTTCCTTTCTTCAACTGAATTAGAAGCATAGATAAATGAGATGAAAATCAATCCTTGCTCCTCTGTCTGTAAACTACAATGTATCAGCTGGTTTTTTTTCTCCAAGAGAAACATAGAAATGTATGGCTTCCATAGTAAAAAAATTCTACCATTTCTTGATTCAGCCATTTTATGGTCATGGAACCAAGGCTTCCATTTCCTAAGCAAGAATGCGTCTTTCCCGTGCCTTATCCTAATTTCCATAAGGGCAAGTACATCCACCTTATTCCTTACAACAGGGCTGTGGACCTGGTCATGTTTGATGGGGCATTGATACCCCTAATGTTCCAAGTAGATATGATCATTCTGCAGAGGTTCATCGTCTACTACTTTTCCCTGTCTTGGTTGTCTTGAATTGAATGTGATTTCTTTCAGTCTCTGAAGGATCTTCATCTTTTGGGATGGAACGGGGCATATCAACGGACGGATAATCATCATTTTGAATTTCAGCTTGATTGGATTCAATCAGAGTTTCAGCAGGATCTGAGCATACAGAGGAGATACTGATCGAGTTTTCATAAATATTACCTTTACCATTGTCATTTTGGTCCTTATTCTCTGTAAGATTGCGAGCTTCTTCCTTCTCTACTGGTTGCAGGGCAGGGGCCATAATAGGAGTTGAAGCATCCTGCAGATTCCCTTCCACAGCTATCTCCTTTTCTACCGATTTAGATTTTGCGCAATCATGGCCGAAGATTTTACAAGTTGAGCGTTTGTCCGGGGACCAAGGAATAAGTACTGGGATGTCAACGATACAGTCCTCTCTTGCTTCAACACTTATAGATTCTACTATATCCTCTTCCACATTGACTTCAGCGCATATTCTTGCAAAATCCAAGTGAAATTGATCGCTTGTTCCTTTATCCACGTACAAAGGCTTACAAGGGGCACTTGCTATGTAGCTAAGTTATCTAGCACTGTACAGATGCATTGGTATATTCCTTAAGATATCCACGGAGGAATTTTCTTGAGGTTAATACAACCCCCAGACAATTCATGACTCCATTGTTGTACCACTAATAGCTTCTTTCCAATATACCAGGGTCCATTTTCCAGCACCCAGTTCTTCAGCTTCTGATTTGAGAACTGAAATACAAAAAGTTTACCTTTCGTAGCGACATTAACACGACTATGCATTCTCCAAAAGTCTGTTCACAATCGTAGGTACCAGACAAAGTGTAGGAGCCTCACCTATGAACCATCCACCTAGGTTGTGCTCCCATTGCTCCATACCGCTTTCCAAGGCTCAGAGGGTAGCTTGACTACTTTGCTGCCAGATTGCTTGACGTGAGGATGAAAATGCAGCTTGCAATCTTTGCTTTCGACGAAAAGTTCACGCCATGGCTTAGGAGGGGAATTCTGTGAAGAATTAGGGCTTCACGAGACATTTCCACTCATCTTGGGGAGGATATCGACGGCCACACTCTCCACAAATTGCATTTTCTACTGATGGAGACAGAGATTGAGCTCGGAGGGGAGTCGATTGCTAGCAAGTGAGCTTGCAGAGAAGCTGGGTTCTAGAGAGGATTTTCTCTCTCTCTAACCCATTTTGTTATCTTAAAATAATATAATTTTAGATTAACTATATAAGTAACAATTTCATGTGTAGTTTGAGTTACGGTATGTTGTTAGCATAAAGTACTACTACCACTGCAACGTTGTGATTAAAATTTCCTTATAGAACGTACACCTGTCAACCTAAAATCTGTCAACGAAAAGAAGTTTCCATCTCTTGTTTTCCATTTGCCAAAATGCAGTGCCGCAAGACGAAACCATGTAATTCAATTTAGGGTTTGTTAGTTCTTCTAAGCGTACAGTATTTTACGAAAATGTGTTATACTGAATTTCTCTTTGTGAATAATTGGGATCTCCACATAAATAGCGGGTGATCTAAGGAGAGAGTTTTCTGTGTAACAGATATATTACGTGACAGTGTTGACGGGGCATTACGAACCAAGAAGGTTCAACAGTTTCATTATTTTTTTATAAAATCCTAGAAATAATAAAATAATATTAGAATTCAATGAATCTTATTTGTTTGTAACACTAAGTAAATTGTTATTACATGATATACTCGTTATATACAAGACCTTTTTCTTGATCTAGGGAGTATAACCTCTTAATTACATAAAACGTCTAGGATTTTATCAATTTTCAAATACTCGCACCAATTTTCAAATACTCGCACCGTAAAATCAGATATTACTTAAACTTTAATAACCCTTGGGTGTGTTATTGGGCTACATTGGTCAAATTAAATTTGAGATTTACCACTCAGTCAATCTTTCTCGCCACAAATGGCTGCCCATCCGGAAGATCACTAGGCATATCACGACCACAGTGTCTCAAATACGACGCAACTTCAGTACGTACAAGGAGATCAAAAGCTTGCACTCCACACAGCACAGTTCATACGATCCAAATCCACTAGGAGAACACGACGAGGAAAAAACAATGTTCACGATATCATCATTGCTTATCCTCGGGAAATGTCTTGGTTGCCAAAACCTTGTTTTAATCAGCTAAAAAAGCGATGTTTTGACAAACGCGTCAGCCAACTGCTGCTCCTTCATAAGACAACCCCAACAAATGATACACAACTCTCCCCTCCTCTCTCAAAGCTGGAAACTAACAACAATGCCCCTGAAAAGAACTCTCCATGGATAAGTCGAAACCGGGAGTTTGATCTGTGTCCAAGTGTCTAATGAAGGATACGCAAGGACTAGTTGGTGCTAATGAAATAATCCGTGTCATATAGAGAGCCAGATTATGAGGACCGGAAGTAAATACGATCCTGACCACGACCACCTCAATCTTCATGTTCTACTGCCACATTTTTCTCCATATCCTGGGTCCGCTGTTTCTTGCATGCTTGGGGGCCTAAATGCTCGAGAAACACTGGAAACAGTTGAACGTAATGAAGGAGAGGGGATTTTCATTTTGAGAGTCTTGACCACTCTGCATTACGTACCTGATCATGGAGGTTTTCGGTTTTGCACCGCCAGAACTGTCAGGTTCTTGCCTCTGTCAGTTGCCTAGCAGCAATGAACGGAGTCAAAACAAGAAGATTACATGAAAACCATGTTGGAATCTTGTGGGTGCTCATGGGAAATTAGTGGTGTGATGTGGAGAATATAAAGGCAATACGATGTAAAAGCAGCTTTATATTATTAACATGAAAAATATATATACACACCACTTAAAGAAAATGCTTCTTTCAATCTCTCTTGCTCACAACTCTTTTGCACATACCCTTCATGCACTTTTTTATTGCTTTCTGGCATGCATATTGCCATATATATATATATATATATAGGCATGATTGGCGGTGTAAATAACCGCCTTACTTGCCGTCTCAACCTTATCTTATCTCTAAGATTATCTCTAACATTATCTCTAAGCTGAGAGATAATTCTAGATTATCTTATCTTAATCTTCAACTTGTAAGATGACTCTAAAATACTTAAGGATTAAGTAAACTTAATGTAAAAGTAATCTTTATCTAGAAGTGTGTAGGAAGAGCTCAATTTTTAGTTTGCACCAAACAGTATTATCGGGCTAGCTGAAGTGCATGTCGAGACTAATCTACAATCAAGCCGAGATCCCAAGGAAAATTCCCGTCGACCCTCCCAACATGGAATTCAATTCTGGGATCACCCATTTGGGGGTCTAGTAAGGGAACCACTAGGAAGAGCTCAATTTGAACTTCTCTTCTTAAGTGAGATGAATATAAATTGTAAATTACTTTTTCAACAAACCAGGCCTCTTATGTTCGGCTTTTGGAAAGATAATTTGGAGGGGCATTGCACAGAACAAGATTATACGGTTAGGTGCGACTTCCAGCCGAGCCAAATAGGTTCTGTGCATATGATCAAAAGGGTGAGAAATGAGGGAAGCCGTAGAGCAGGAACGACATCGATAACGAACAAATGGAGGAAAAAATTTCAAACTTTTGGCTGGAGATCATCCAATTGTGACTTGACAAATAAAATTGAACCAAACACTAAATCTAGTCAGAGGTTTAGCAACCAAAAATAGAACAAAATCTTGCCAGTCCCTTGGTCATATAGTGTACAGACAAGCTGTGCCTTGTCTATGTTTTCCTGCATAATACTTTTTCACTTCTGAAACTTGAGCTTTGCCTTTGATTAGCCTGTCAATCTCTCTTCAGAATGGTCTATTATCCACTTCTTGTGTTCCTTCAAGATTGGCCTGCAGGCTACAACTCAAGTTAGAATATATTCCTACATAACAAAGCACTTCAATGCTGCACGCACCGGCATATAGGATAATACATTAAAGCATCCATAGAGTTCTAGCGGAAAACATACCCAAACACCTTTGTTGAGGGTTTTGGCAACAGCTATGCCTGCTGCGACACGATCTAAATGGGCGATTCTCAATTAGCAACTATACAGTAAGGCTCACATTGTGAAAATCTAACATCAATGAGAAGAGGAAACAAATGTTTTCTGCGGCCCGGCCACGGTTCTAGTTCTGCGGCCCATTGGAACCGGCCCTGAATCTTCCCTTAGACGGTTCAGAACCAGACGGTTCTAGTTTAGAATCACGGTTCCCTTCGGTTCTAAATCGATTGGTTCCATTTCTACTAAAATTAAATAAATTTTAATTTAATAATGAGTTCGTTGTATAAATCACCGTTAAATTCTTGATACATGTAAAATTTTTACAATTATTAATGATCAATTTTATAAATTTGAAGATCTAAATAGTGATTACATAACAAACTTATTTATATTTTATATCATACAATAAATATTTACTCTAGATTAAAAAAAGAGAGAGAGAAGCTATAAAATCAAAGGCCACGATGCAGCCTACTTGGTGGGTGGGTGGGCGGGTGTGCAGGTTTGATTGATAGGGGGCAGACTTGACTGGGATCCTACTTGGGGTGGGGGGAATTGACAGGGGGTAGGCTCGATTGATTGACGCTGGGGCTAGTTGATTTTTTTTTTTTTTTTAACTTTCCTGTCGGTTCCGGTTTCTATGGCAGGTGGAACCGGCCCTAAACCTTAAGCCTCAAGGTTCGAGGCCGATTCCGGGCCCGTTTCGTGCTAGTTCCAGGTTTGATGGGGTTTGGGCCGGTTCCGGGTCCAAACCGGCCCGTGGCCACCACTATGTCTACTATGGATGTCTGGTGAGACTGGAGCACGACGTTGAACTAAATTCCGGGCAAACAAGGTATGTGAATTCTGAATTCCCATGCTAAACCTACGAGTTGTGATGCATGTAAAGCAAGAAACAATGTCCTACCAACTCAAATGACACAGGAACCTCAAGTCAATTGCTTGAGTTTTCTCTGTGACTGAACGCAAAACAGAGCCAAAACATCATTAACTTAACAGTAACTGATTATATATTTCATGAAATATGTGACGAGATAATTAAACTCTGACATCACAAAATACGTCCCTTTCTTACTTTCATTAAAGAACCGCAGTCAATATCGAGAAGCATACATGATCATTTTGTAGGAACTATCACTCCCATGACATACTTCGACTTGGATCACTAGTTCAAAATTCTTGTATGCAATCGAGAATTTTGCTTTTGGCTAGTCAAGTTGATTGACTGTCAAGAGATCGATGTATTATGCCAAAACAGCCCATCATCCAAAGGGTTGCTTTCTTTCCCTTCCCATGTGATATTTAGTCGCGTCATCATCATTCATCAATCGCTTATTCAAATTCCTATACAATACGAATGTGACCTCCATCTCTTTGTAATAGTCAATAGTGCTCTTCAATCCTTGAGTTAGATGTTACAACTTATTGTATAACTCCGGACGATAGGAAGGAGGAATCTTCTCCTTATTATCGACTTCATCTCAATCCAAGTCTCATTAGGCAGTTCTCCATTCTGTCTCTTACTTGTAACTGGTTGATCCCACAAAATAATAGTTTAGTCAGAGAATTGAAATGAAGCAAGTTGTATCTTTTTTTTTTCCTTTCAGAGAAATTTTGATGATTGAAGACCATATCCATTCTTTCCTCACACAAAAGATAACTTTCAGGGTCATTTTTGCATTGAAAAGTTTGGAAGCTTTACATTTGTTCTTCTCGATTCATTATCTTCATATAGAAATTGAAATCTTTTACCTTTTGCTTCTTTCTCAAACCGATCCATCTTCTTATGAATTTGTTTGAATTCAGCTTCTACTATCCTCCTGACCCTGCCTACAAATGCTTGAAGTTGTACTTCCTCGCATAATATTTCCTCTTGATGGTGTGACATGGTTGAAAATCTATAAAAGATATTAGGATCTCACAAGCACTCCCTCACGTGTTTCACTCAAAAAATATTCACTCAATTCCACTCGTGTTTGTACTCAAACAACTTTTATCCTCTAATAATCTCATTACTCTTGTCTTTAATCATATAAATCTCACGAGACAGATTTACAATTACACAAAACTACTGATTTCACCTGTATACTCCAATAAAAATTTAAATATACATAAAAAATTCAATTTATATATAAAAATAAATTAAAAATAAAAATTTTAAGAATTCAAAGAAAATAAAAATATTTATCAAGAAATAAAAAAATTAAATAAAAAATAAAAGGAAGTTTGAAAATAGAACAATACCCAAAAAAGAAAAAATTCAGTGAAAGCTCGGTAAAAGGAAAATAAATTTTAAATAATAAAATTAAGAAATAAATTATTCTAATAAAACAACATTAAATAAAAAATAAAAGGAAGCTTGAAAATAAAACAATGCCCAAAAAAAGAAAAATTCGGTGAAAGCTCGGGAAAAAGAAAATAAATTTTAAATAATAAAATGAAGAAATTAATTATTCATTATATTTGCAACAGTAACCATAAGAAGCAATAGTTGTGACTAGTCTAGGCAATGGTTCCAGAACCGGGCAGTTCTAATTCCTAGGGACCATGGAACCGACTATGAACATTCCTTTAGACGGTTCAGAGGAGATTCGGAACTGAACAGTTCTGGTTTAGAACCTCAGTTTAGTTCGGTTCCATGTCAAATTTTGCGGTGGGGTATTGGGTTGGCAGGCCATATGCCTGAAAAGGAAAGGGAGGGTAGGGTGGTAGGCATTAGGCCTCAAAAGGCTATGCCACTGGAGCCTATGTACGATTAATTCAATTTTTTGTAGTTTGCTGCCGATTTAGGTCTGGTTTCGATTTCGGTTCAGAATCAGTGTTAAGTGTGTGAAAGATTAATTAATTGCATACTTTTCGGGCCTAGATCTGAACAAGATAATCGAGTTTGACTTTGTTTATGTGCTTGATTATGCAATCTTTCCTTCCTTAATATAACGGAGTTAGAATTGAAAAAGTGTTAAAAGTCGGGTTTATCTTAAGAATGTTGATACTTTTGAGGCATTTTGTGATACAAATACATATTGGAAGATCAACCGAGTCTCGAAAATAAATCTCGGCAAAAGACATGAAGCTGATCAGAAGAGCAAAATAGTGGAGTCGTGGCCCAGGATTGCGGCACCAATGGAGACAGTGAAGAGGACCACAGTCAAAGTTCAACAGCAAACTTCGAAGATTTATTGCCGAATCGAAATCAATCAACCCCAAATATTACATAGAATATTTCTAGGCTGAATTAGAAATATTTGGGGGACAAAAAGATTTTGATGCAACTCAGCCGGGAAAGAGAATCTTTCAAGATTTGAATAAAGATATGATATCTTGCAAAGATATTTTGTCAATCTTTTAAGAAGAGACCAGCAAGCAATTTCAGGGGGATTTGATTCATCCAACAATCAGTTCTAGAATTCTTTTGCTACTTTGAAGATCAAGAGGAAAGAAGACAAGTACTTCAAGATGGCTCGAGGCTCGAGAGATCGACATCGGCTTACCTAGAGTTTTCTCTTTCCCTTTTCTTTTCTATTGATTCACGACGGATTCCAACTTCTTCTTGGTAGTTATTTTCAATTCCATCATGAACTAATTCCTTTATTCCTAAGGCAAGCAATGGAACTCTTTTCTACTTGTTAAATTCATCTTTTTTCTCTAGTATGTGATCAATTACATCCGTATTACTTATACTATTCTCGTCCTTAATGCTTTCTGATTGACTGGCCATCAATTAGATCGAATAGGAGAAATCGACAAACTCGAGAGATCGAGTCGAAATCACGCGGGTCATGCCGAGAGGTCGGGATTATTTGCGAGAAGCATAGAGAGATTAGCCGATCACCCTAGGTATCCAAATTCGGGTTCGAACTTAATGGATTTCTTAATATTAATTGCCTAGAGATAAAGTGATTAGTATCATCCTAGAAATACGTTCTTGTTAAATCGAGAGGTAGGCAAGGAGACTCAAACCCTATGATAGTAATACCGTAATTGATTACATATAGAGATTGGGATTGGATTTAGAAGCAGGATCGAGGGAAGTTGTGAGCCTTAAGGACCATTCATACTGATTAATTTCTTTTAATTACTTTCAATTGACTTTTCTTGTTTTCATTGAATTCCCATCCAATTTTGAATTGCCTAGGTTGGCTTGATTGCTTGGTTTATTGTTTAGTATTGATTGAACTAGATCCTTGCAGGAACAATCTCGTACTCATTCATTATATTACTTGAAGCGATACGTATACTTGCGTGCTAGCTTTGCTTGCTTATAAGTTTTCATCGCAACAAGTTTTTGGCGCCGTAACCGGGGATCAAAGTTTCAATTATTTCTAACATTAATACGAAGCAATTTCCCTCGGCTAGGTACTCTTTTCTAATTGTTTTTACTTCTTTTCACTAGGTACCCTCTCAAGTTGTATGCCTCGCCGCCACAACTCGATTCCACTACTATATGATCCGGAACCCGAGCGGACCTTTCATAGGAGACGTACAGAGTAAAGAGCAGCCTAAGGGAGACAAGACATGGAGCCTGATCAAGGAGGTGAATCAGTACCACAAAACCAGTGTCAGAAGATGATCAAGGAGTATGCACAACCTCAATTTCTAAATCAATCAAGCATTACCAAACCACCGGTTTAAGCTCACACCTTCGAGATCAAACCATTGGTAATCCAAATGCTTCAAACTTCTTGTTCTTTTGGAGGAGCACCGAATGAAGATCGTCATGTGCATCTAGCAAAGTTCCTTGAGATATGTGACACTTTCCGCTTCAATGCGGTGTCGACCGAGTATATCTGGATGTCCCTTTTCTCCTTTTCATTGAAGGACAAGGCTAAGGCATGGCTGCTATCACTTCCACCAAGCACACTCGACACATGGGAGGCAATAACCGAGAAGTTCTTGGCTTAATACTTCCCACTGTCCAAAACAATGAAGTTAAAGAACGACATCATGACATTCAGACAACAGCCCATGGAGTCTTTCTACAAAGCTTAGGAGCGTTTCAAGGAGCTAAAACGAGCATGCTCCCATCACGGCATTGAGATATGAACATTGGTACAAATTTTTTATAACGGTTTATTGGAAAATTGTCGTTCTTCTCTTGATGCTGCTTCAGGTGGTTCGATCATGAACAAATATCCCAAGGAAGCCTATGAATTGCTTGAAGAGATGGCACGTAATGGATATCAATGGTCATCCGAAAGGGCAGCGGGACATGGAACCACCGGACTATATTCGGTAGATGTCGTGACAACCCTCTCAGCTAAGATGGACGCCTTATTCAAGGAAGTAATGGCATGGAAGAACCAAGGAGTGGGGCCAACCTATGGAGCCACCGAAGGACTAGCTTACATGGAACCAGTACAAGAGACTCAAGAGTCAGCTAACTACATTGCAGGCAACCAGAGGAAGAATCCCTACTCCAACACATACAATCCGGGTTGGAGAAATCATCCGAACTTCTCCTACGCCAACAACAACAACCGAGCCAATCCACCGCCGGGGTTCCAATCAACTCAGAAACAAGAACCTTCAGTTTCGAATCACCTCACGAGATTAGAAGACACTTTCATTAAATTTATGCAATCTTCCCAAGATACACATGCTTGCTGTGCAATTGAATTTTAATCAAATTGTTACCTTGCAATCACAGGTACGGAACATGGAGACTCAAATTGGTCAATTGGCTCAAGCAATCAATTCTCAGTCTTTGGGAGCACTACCGAGTGACACAAAAATCAACCTTCGAGGTAAGGATAATGAACAAGTGAAAGTGATCACGTTGCAGCATGAGGCAAAAGCAAAGGACAGAAAACAGAGAAGGGACCGCGGTCCTGGACCGCGACCCCAAATTCCAGAACAGAGGGATCGCGAGGTCGCGATCCCTGATGACAGAGCCGAAATTCGAGACTCAGAATACTTCCAAAGTGATAAGAACAGCCTAGAACATATTGAGCATACCAGACAAAACCAGAAAGAAGGAAAGGACATATCCACCTCTTCCTTATCCACAAAGAGCACAAAGGGCCAACAATGAGCATCAATTTCGTAAGTTTTTATATGTGTTTCGTAAATTGCATATTAATATACCATTTGCTGAAACTTTGGAACAGATGCCAAACTATGTGAAGTTCATGAAGGAGATCCTATCTAAGAAGAGGAAGCTTGGAGACTATGAGACCGTGGCTCTTACCGAGGAGTGTAGTGCGATTTTGCAACATAAGTTGCCACCTAAATTGAAGGACCTAGGTAGTTTTACAATACCTATCTCCATTGGTAATAAATTTGAAGGTAAAGCTTTATGTGATCTTGGTGCAAGTGTCAATCTCATGCCATATTATGTTTATAGTGAATTAAGATTAGGAGAAGTGAAGCGGACAACGATTACACTTCAACTAGTTGACAGATCTTTGGGTTATCCCCGTGGTATAATCGAAGATGTTTTAGTTAAAGTGGATAAGTTTATATTTCCTGTTGATTTTGTGGTTCTTGATTTTGAGGAGGATCGGGAGATCCCGATCATTCTTGGTAGACCTTTTCTTGCTACAGGTCGTGCATTAATTGATGTGGAAAAAGGCGAGCTCACAATGAGGCTTGACAAGAATAAGGTGGCTTTGAAAGTATTCCGTTCAGAGTCTCAACCTCATGAATACTTCTCTATTGATGTTGTTGATAGGTTCACCAATCATGAATTCCAAGAGACCCAAACCAAGGATACACATAAAGAAGTTCAAGATAGTGGACAACCACATGATGCAAGGCACCATGCAGACATGAAGTAAAGGGATGCAATTTCAAAAGTGCGAAAGAAGTTCATTAAACGTTTGGAAGGAAAACCTCTAATATAAAATAAGTTACTAAGAGCTCCCTCAAAAGACGAATAAAGCGTGATGAAAGGACCACGGTAAAAGGATTTCAACTCGGTCAACTAGTTCTTTATTATAATTCTTTGTTAAAGTTCTTGTCAGGAAGGAAACATTGGTCGGGCCCATTCCAAGTGGTACGAGTTTTCCCTCGTGGGTTGGTTAAATTGATGAATCAAAAGACGAGAGGAGTTCAAGGTGAAGGGACAACATTTGAAGGCATATGAAGAGGACCCTATCAACTGGGATGGGTCCTCAACTCAAGGACAAGGAGGATGATGTGACCAAAAGTCGAGCTAGGACTTAAAACACGGTGCTTCTTGGGAGGCAACCCAAGTCGAGAGCCCATTACTTTAATCTTAGTTGATTTTTTTTTTTAATTTTCTAGGTCACATGCAGATGTTTAATTTTTCATTTAATTTTTTTCAGGAAGCTCTACTCAACAATTTTGGGAGGATTGCAGCACATAACATGGAGGATCGTAGCAGGGGACTGCGGTCTCTAGTACAGGCCACTTGGGACCGCGGCACTAAGCAACAGTCCCACATCACAGAATGTTGCTTACTTCGGACCACGGCACAAGACCGTGGTCCCACCTTTAAAAAAAACTAATTTGTTCAAAGAGAAATTAGGGCTTCGTGACTCAATCCCCTTGTTTCCTCTACAAAAGACGATGATGCCCGTGGAGCACACGAGGAGGAAGGAGAAGAGTAGCTTTCAAGAAAAACCAGGCAAGTTCTCTCCTTTATCTACTCTTTCTTTCCATTGGAACAATGTCAAGTTTAGGTTTGGGGGGAGCTTGTTTAGCTAGGTGGTACTTTATTTTGAATTAGTTGCTAATTGCTGATGAGAATTGGGCTGAATTGCTTACTTCTGTTTGCTGCATTGCTGAATTGCTGAATTGCTGATTGCTGACTTTTATTTACGTAGTTTAATTTCCATGCATTTAGGTTGTTAGATAGCTACATAGGTTTCATGATAGGTTTGTATTTTGTTGGCTGAATGACATCAGGGAATGAATCCACTCATAAAGAATTGGTTAGCCCTTGTTCTATGACGATAATCAGTGGCTTGGAAATTTGAAACTCGATTGGATTAGAGATTGCAACTTATTTTAGGAGGTGTTTTGAAAAAATTATATCATGTCTAAACCCCATTCTTTTCACGACACTCTTATTTTAGGGATAGCTTAAAATTGTCTTTGATGTAGCTTGTTTGTAAGGCTCACATGAGAGTAGACAAGGACAAAACTTAGATATCCTACCAAAGGCAGATAAAGAAGAAAAAAAGAAAAAAAAAAAGAAGAAGAGAGAAAAGCACTTTTGTGCATGAGCTAGCAAAAGAAAAACCTTATAAAATTGCATATATGAGCTTAATTGAAAGATGTGCCAAGGTTCTGAGCACCACTGTATAGGCTTGAGCGGCATTTAGTGCAAAAGCATACTCAATAGGCTCGACATGTGCTCGTGGTGGAAAAAATAGTCCATTAGTCGAAGCTCGAGGATAGATCCGTAGGGGTTTCTTAAAACCTAATGCATTGGACCAACTAGGACAGGAGCCATTGGTCAATTCCTCGCTGCACGGGCCTAGATTATGGACATGACACCTAGAGTTGTGCACCACCAAAGAAAAAAACAAAAAAAAAAGAGTGAGAAAGAAAATAGTAGAATTGTCAAAGGCAATATCTTTGTGATTGTTTAAGTCGCTTGATTGTGTGCTTGACCAACCAAGTTTCAAATTGGGTGTTTGAACTTTAGTAAGAGTGTTTGCACTAACACAGCACGGGCTAAGACTGATTTTTGTGAAAAGTTTAACATCCAAAGTAGGTAGCAATTGAATTGAAAATCGAGTAAAAAATAAAGAGCCATTCCTAAGAACTCTAAGGGGCTAACTCTTTCCAATTGAGTGGAGGAATTCCTGGGTCTTGCTTGCTTATGTGCATTGATTTGGAAGTATCTTACTCGAGGACGAGTAAGAATCTAGGTTTGGGGGTGTGTTAAGTGTGTAAAAGATTAATTAAGTGCATGCTTTTCGGGCCTAGATTTGAACAAGATAATCGAGTTTGACTTGATTTATGTGCTTGATTATGTAATCTTTTCTTATTTAATATAACGAAGTTAGAATTGAAAAAGTGTTAAAAGTCAGGTTTATCATAAGAATGTTGATACTTTTGAGGTATTTTGTGATGCAGATACATATTGGAAGGTCAACCGAGTCTCGAAAATCCCGACAAAAGACATGGAGCTGATCAATCAGCAATTCTAATATTTGAGGTTGGTGGAACTGGCCCTGAGCCTTGGACCTCACAGTTCGGTCCTAGTTTCAGATTTGATTGTTCCGAGTTGGTTTTGATCGGGTCGGTTCCGTGCCCAAACTGGCCCGTGGTGAGAACTAGTTGTGACGACTACAATTGCTTTAGTTGCACCTTCAAGGGTGATATCATTGCTGCCACTTGTACTTCGAATATGGTTGAAAACTATGGCAAAACACATATGCACACATATGAATTTCATTGTTATGGTCTATTGTACTCTTTTTTTTTTTTTGTAGTTCATAATTTGAATTTTTTAATTTTAATAAATAATAAGAGCTCCCGGTCAATTAGGATTAGGTTCATCTCTAACTCGAATTATCTTCTATCAACAACATTGAATCTTGAGCGGAGAAAAAAGTCCAAGTTTCTGGAAGAAAGTGAAATCCACCTATAATTTGTGGCTATCTAGATTAACCCTTTTATTAAAGATGGGAGGGTAAAATGAACATTTTAACTCAGTCTAATGGTTACATTTATAACGTTAGTGTTTTAACGAAAAATGTCTAATATAGTATACGGTGAATAAAAGACGAAATTCTTGTGTGACATATTTAAAAAAAGTTCACCTTAAAAAAATGAAAAACAACCATAATTTATGGTTATTTAGGCTATTTGCTCAAAAAATTACTCATCAAACTCATAAATTTTATTTTTTATGGTACATTTGTCTAGTGAATTATCTGTATGATAACAATAATGGGATCAAGTCAAAATTAATGTCACGACTTTGAGACAAAAATAGAATGAAATTTCTTTTTTATTAATAAATTGAGAAAATTTTGTTACAGTCTTGAATTATTTAGCTGGATGATGAGTAGGTCGTCCACATTAGATTTGATGCCTGTAATGTAATAAAACCATTTGGCATGTAGTAAATTGCGGCACAAAAGGAGGGCGTTGCTTCCATCTTATTCAAATTCGTTGTTACTGAACATTCAAAATCAATATGACAGTGAAAGGAAACGCAAAAATAAACTATCACAGTTGACTTGGATGTAGGGGCATTACGAAAAAAAAAATGTAAATTAGACAAAAAAAGGGCAAAACTATTAATTTTAGCCTTAAATTCGACTTTTCATATAAAAATATCAATTTTTTATTCAATAACCCAATCTTCCATCAATGTTAATATAATTTTCAAAGGAAAAAAAATTTATTGTTCAGCCTTCAACACTTTTATTGCTCCGCCTTCAAAACAGTTTACAAAGGTTGTACTTCCAGCCAAAGAAACTTGATAATTAAACTTAACCAACTTCCAATGGGGATGTGGAGATTAGCAACCCAGCTATCAATACTATATCCCTATATTAGTACCTGGCAATCCAATTAGTAGCTGAATTTCCCATTCTTCGAGCCCGTTCTTCCTTACTCATAGTTGATTGAAGGCGTAAAACGTCACGAACAATTTGCCCAATACACCATGGTGTTGCTGCAGCATTCACTGAGCTCTTACACACCTTATGAGAGTCCGATTCAATGACTGCACTCCTCCATGAATTTGTCTCAATTTCACAACTAAAACTTCAGCAGTCAAGAATGACGTAGCAGGGACCAGCTTGCCTTTGTTGTCTTGAATGTATCCCCTATGATAAAGGAATATAATTCCAATCTTGGCTACACCAGTTCTTACATTCAAGTTGCATCACAATTGATCTTTACTCGACCTTCTTCTGGAGGAATCTAGCACAGCTGAATCTGCACATTAGCATGTTGCATATTTCGTCGAGATGAGCTCTGTCATCGAGTTTTCAATCTGACAAATTCAGATACGGTATTATTAATCCTTCCAATTACATTCACAGATAGTCATGCTTCTTTCTTTTCATATGCTACAAATTGCATAACGTGTGTCGTGTTCAAAAAAAAGTTCTGTAAAAAATTATCGAGTGTATCAGTGTAAATCCACATCTATAACTGTAGTTAATCCTTGCATATCACCTCATAAACAATCACTAAAAATTTAGAAAGAAATAATTTAAAACGAATTCTAAAGAAATCTTAAGTCAAATTGCATAAAATTCAGGAAAACTTAAAAAATAAATAACATTAAGAGAAGGGTTAGTGACCTAATTGGACCGAACTTAGAGTAGTTTCTCACTTTGGCACGACTTTTTTGGCGTAATCTAAGAAGATATGGATATGAGGCGTTTGTCTCGTTTAACATAACACTATTGTAAACTAAAGGATTTATTATACATGGCACGCTATGTGAAAAATAGATGATGATGTGGCAACACCACTTGGAATTCGTTGGCCGAGCTTATTGAAATGTCAAGTTTGGCCCTTGTCAATCTGTTTTAATTTGAAATTAAATTAGGGTAAATATGTAAATTCCTCTTTTTCTTCATCCTTCTCCTCCCATCTTCTTCTTTTACCCATCGTCGCTCTTGCCCTTCGTTGCTGCTTCCCATTGCCATCTCAAGCCCTCACCTCCTCCATCACGAGCTCCTATTATTCTATCTTCTTTCACTCATTCACTCATCGATCTTCGATCTATCCAATTTAATACCACCCCTCTCTCCTACTTCTCCCTCTTCCCATTGTTAAGAATTCAGTTGAACCGAAAATATTTTGTGGCATTGAGACTGTTGTATTGTCCACCTAACCTCTCAACCTCTGTGACTCAGCTCCAGCATCTCCATGTGAGAACCATTCTCGAGCTCACAATCTTTCCTCCAACACTCCCATATTCCTCTTCCCTTTCTTCCCTTTCTATTTTATTTATATACAGACCAGGCAGACATTCCATTGGCCTTAACTCCCACAAACCCTCACACTCAGAGCTCCACCACCTCCACTTTATCAGCACCAGCACCACTCTCAAGGTCACAGCTTAATCCTTTTTCACAGTTGTCTGGATCTTTACACCATGGCGGGTCGCAAACGCAGCTTACTGATGTTGGAGAAAGGTTAAGGTTTCTATTGGTCTCAACTCTAAAGCTGTGGTTGCCATTGTCGTGGGAGTTCCATTATGTTACATCTTGGCCTTACTTTATATCGATGGGCGACTGTTCGTCTCCACTTGGCCTCTTCAATTGCCTTCTCTCTCGCTAAGAGAATTTAGCCGAGTTGAGAAATAAGAAGATGGGTGGAGAAGGAAGAAGAAGAAGAAGAATTTTACATATTTGTCCTTATTTAATTTCAAATTAAAAAGTATTGGTGAAGGGCAGAGTTGATATTTCAATAAATTGGATTCATGAACTCCAAGTAACATTGTTATATTATCATCCGTATGCCACATAACGTGCTATATAGGACAAAACCGTTAGTTTTGACGAAATTGGTAACATTATGCTAAACGGATCAAATATTTCATAGTTCATACTTTTCAAGTTCACACTAAAAAGGTCGTGCCAAAGAGAAATCGATTTTTGTTTTGGTCTAATTGGGTTATTAACCCTTCAAAAAATGTATAAAGTAAAAAATTAAATGATTTTTTTTAGAAATTTAGGAAAACGAAGAAAATACTTGTCCAATTTTTTACTCTGATAGAAAATTTCTCATCTTATTCGTCAGGGGAGTTCGGAATCCTTCAGATCTCATCGCTGCTCACCACAGCAGAAGACACAAAATATAGTCCGCAGCTATTTATTTAAATTAGTCCATCCTTGAATCTTTTTTTTTTCCCTGCTCAAAGTCCATCCTTGAAATCCTATTAAATAAGTGTGGACTCTATTTTTATCTGTTGTAATGAGAATCCTTTGCTCTAAAACAAATTATCAGACTTTGCAGGTTTAATTGGCTCAAACTGCAGCATCAAAGAAGAAATTTCGCTTGTGGTTCCATGACACGCAAATAGTAATGATGATTTACAAGATTTCTTTTTTTTTTTTGGGTTTCTTGGAAGAAATTATATTACTTATTTTTAATTAAATTGTATAAGTTCGGACTTTTTTTTTCACAAATTTTATATAGATCTTATTAATTTCAATTTTTTATTATTTTAAACTTTTTATATTACTTCTTGATTGGAATAATGCTTGTAGTCCACGAGTCATTTGGCTCCTGTTTAGTGGTGCTAGCTCGTTATGGATAGCCTGGATTAATGCATATCTCATTAAAGGTAAAATTTTTTGGTCTCTTTCTGTACCTAGCTCGTGTTCATATACATGCAGGAAAATCCTCAAGTTGAGATCTTTTGTCTATCCAATGATTAAGCATGATATTGGTAATAGCCTAAAAACTTGGTTTTGGTGTGACAATTGGCATCCCCTTAGTCGTCTCATTTCTCTCATACCTAACAACAATCCTAGTTGTACAAGATTGTCCTTGCAATCTAGAGTTTCTGTGGTTGTAGGTCATAATGGATGGCATTGGAAGCCTTTTAGACTACTAATTATGCAATCTATTATGCAACAAACTCCCCTCATCCATCCTCTTCTAGGAAGAGAAGATAGAATTGTTTGGATCCTGAATCCGAAGGGATTTTTTTTACCTCATCTAGTGCATGGAATTATATCCGCTCCCGTGCTCCAAAGGTTCCTTGGTACAAGTTTTTGTGGGCTCAGCCTCTCATCTCGTAGCATTGTTTTGTTTCTTGGTTAGTTATAACCAATAAGCTTTCCACTCTTGATGGAATTTTGAAATGGAATACACATGTTAGTCCACTTTGTGTTCTTTGCAAAAATGAACTTGAATACATGGACCATTTGTTCTTTGGATGCCCATTCTCAAAGGTCATATGGAGTCGCATCCTTTCACTCCATGAAGTCCACAGGACATGTGAGGATTGGCAGTTTGAGCTTCTTTGGTCAATGAGGAAGCATAAAGGAAGGTCCTTGGCTTCAATGATCTACCGGCTATCTTGGCATGCATATATCTACTTCATACGGAAGTCTCGTAACGAATTTCTAGTTGACCTCTTTTGGAAGAGAAGGTCTTAGCTCATATAAAATTTTTTGTTAAAACTAGACTATTGGAATACAAAGATTTGAACAGAAAAGTTAAAAACGATGAGCAAAGGAAACTACTTGCGAACTGAGGTATGTACTAGTGAACTAAGTAGTTGATCCTTGCTCATTGTTTTTATTTGTTGTATAGCATTACTGAGCTCAGCCTGTGAGCTCTCATATCATTTCGTACATTCTGATCAATTTTGGTAATAAAGAGCAATACTGATTTTGATAAAAAAAAAACTTTTTAATTTTCTTGTTATTTTTATTGTATATTAAAAATTTCAGAAAATTATAATTTTTCCTGGTTTCATTTTTTTAATATTATCAGTTTTTATGAGGTTCATAATGCAACGTATACAGTTAGGACCATTGACAATTTTAAGTCCACGTCAGTACAGACAGAAAAAAAATCGGGGCCAAGGGTCATAATGTTATTAAAACTTAGACTTTTACGTAATTTAACGAAACAAGAGAAACGAACTAACAGCCATTTCTGATTTTCCTGAAGAAGAGGAGGCCCCCTCTCTACTCGTCTCTCTGCAATCTCTCTCTTTCTCTCTCTCTCTCTATACTCCCGTCGCCTCCCGCCATTTTCCGAAGCTTTCAGCAATGGACTCCAACTAGCAGCAACAGGCGTCACAGTTATTCAATTCCCCTCGATCTCTGCATGATCTGACCGGTAAATCAGTTTCCATCTCTCTATCCCCTAACCTCGCCATCTTCGGTTGGTTTACTACGCTACTTTTGCTCACTCTCTCCTGTTTCAGGCACTAATTCCTCAATGGCACGGGGGCACTCCAATGCAGGCTTCCGCAGGAGCATGCTCGGTGGATCTTGGCTGCCTCTGGCTGTCCTCGTCCTCTTCTGCGTTCTTTCGCCCTTCTTCTTCTTCTTTGGTCCAGGCCTCCGGTTAGGTCCGTGCCGTCCAAGTTGCAACTGCGTTCGCATAATTCTGCTTCCTTTTGGCCACAGATTTGCGGATCTTGTTGCCTTAATATAGTGAATTCTTCACTGATCGATTTGCCATTGTCTCTTCTCTATATTTAGTTCATAGATGAGGTGCTGGTGCTTACATCATTTTCATTTTCTTGCGGTGCTTAAGAGTCTGTCAATTGGCAACCCCAACGGATATTCATTTTAATATGAATCTTGGGTTGATATTTAAACCATTTGATTCACTTTGTATTTTTAATCTTATGTTTATATGCTTTTGTTAATTGGTGAAGATGGTTTACATTATCCTCCACATGCATCATTTTACTCGAAAATTTATTGGATGATCTTGCTTGGAGGAGTCCACAATTGTTAAGTCTCAGGGATTGACATGTCGCCAGATATTCACCACCTGATTTTAAATCTATGGGATGGAATAAAGGATCCTTTATTTGGAGTAGTATAGGTTTTACCACTGCACCCAAAGCTTCCATGTAGACATCTTCTCTAAATTTTAAAAATATTAATCTCTATTGAATTATTTTCATCTCCTGCCCCTTCTTATTGATCAAAAATCATTTCTTGTTGTCATGGCATGTGATGAACATTCTCTGTATTCCTTTTTACTTGTCTGCTTCCATCAAATGTAAAAGAGCAAGTGGAATTCTACTTGCTTATGTTATCTTGATTTACAGAATAAGTGTTTATTATTGAATCGCAGGAGCGGTTGAAAATACAAATGAGGTAGTGTGTTCAATATGCCTTTTGTATTCGTTCCTAACCTTCATTAAAACTCTTTTTCTGCTTTTCAATCTGTTCATGGGAAAGTTATTCTGGAAATGCAGAATATCAATTGGAGAGAAAAAATGGTAGTACAACATCTTAAATCTCTGTTCTCTAAAGAGGTGAGCTTATACTAAAAGATTTATTAAAGGGCTAGCGAGTTATCTTCTGGGGTCATCATGAATCATTTAACAACTGGCCTTGAATCATCCCAAATTTTGCTTATTTCCAGGTGATAGATGTAGTTTCAGCCAGCATAGATGATTCGAATCCCCTGAATCTCGAGTTTTTCCAAACATCCAACTTGTCCGCTTCATGGAGAATAGTTAGAGCAGATGCATCAATTGAGAATGAATCCATCGTGGAGGTTAGTATTATATAATAGCTGTTTATGCTTTTAATATCTCATATCTGACTTTTTATGTGGACTTCTTTGATTACATATCTGCTGCAGCCTATCAATTTCCATTCTATTTATCATTTTTCAGTCAGGCCGAGAAGCTGGTGATATCAAACAAGAGATACCAAGTAGCAATAATACTAATTCTTCAGGTTTCCTGTCTTCTTCCTGTCAGTCTCTGCATGTTCTTTGCGAATGAGTTCCAGTAAGGAGTTTTGATTTGATATCCATGCACAGATGATCAATTGGACATTGTTGACAACCCTAAAAGGCTTGCTCAGCAGGTATTTCCTTTTCCTTTTTCTCACCCTTTCTTTCAGTAACTTCATGTTTATTCTGATTTCCATGTAAAATATTGTGATATGATTAAGGGAAAAGGCTGATGCACTTTGTCAGATAAATGGTTTTCCACTGTTTTACACGTTCTTCTTCTGTTGTGTCTGCCTTTCTGCATGTGCCTACTTGCTTACTAACTTCCTAAGTTCCCAATTTTACTTTTATGAATTTGCAGGAACTGAGGGATAAAAGGCGTGAAATGCGTGCTGCTGACTTGGTGCAGCATGATGATGAAGCAACAGTTAAACTCGAAAATGCTGCCATTGAACGATCAAAATCAGTTGATTCGGCTGTTTTGGGGAAATATAGCCTTTGGAGGAGGGATAATGAAAATGAGAGCCCCGATACAACAGTGAGGTTTATGAGGGACCAAATCATAATGGCAAGGGCGTACTTAACCATAGCGAAGATGAAGAATAAGCTTGGCTTGCACCAGGAGTTGCAAACTCGACTAAAAGAGAGCCAACGTGCCATGGGAGAGGCAACAACAGATGCCAAACTTTCTCATAGGTAGTAATATTTGCTTTGACAATATGAAGGACTCCATTTTAGATATTTGTGTACTTTTTCACCACTATAAACGTTCTATAAGCTTATTGTTTTGCGTGGATTTTTAGTGCACATGAGAAAATGAAAGCTATGGGGCAAGTTCTGGCAAAGGCAAGAGAGCAGTTGTATGATTGCAAGCTAGTTACTGGAAAGCTAAGAGCCATGCTGGAAATGGCAGATGAGCAAGTCAGGACCCAGAAAAGGCAGAGCACATTTTTGAGTCAATTAGCTGCCAAGACCTTACCTAACGGAATCCACTGCTTGTCCATGCACCTGACAATTGATTACTATCTCCTGCCTCCAGAGAAGAGGAAGTTCCCAAGGAATGATAATCTGGAAAATCATGATCTTTACCACTATGCACTCTTCTCAGATAATGTCTTGGCTGCATCAGTGGTTATCAACTCAACAATCATGAATGCAAAGGTGATTATGCCTTTTCTTTCAGGGTACAGCAGTTACCATTCATCAGTTTGTAACTACTATTGCCTGCACTAAATAATTTTGGATCTGTCTTCTTCTTCAACCTAATGAGTTCCTGTGGAGCTGCAGGATCCCTCAAAGCACGTCTTTCATCTTGTTACTGATAAACTGAACTTTGGAGCAATGAATATGTGGTTCTTAATAAATCCTCCGGGAGAAGCCACAATCCATGTTGAGAATGTTGATGAATTCAAGTGGCTCAATTCATCTTACTGCCCAGTTTTACGACAGCTTGAATCTGCTTCGATGAAAGAGTTCTATTTCAAGGCAGACGATTCACTGTCTTCTGCATCTTCCAACCTCAAGTACAAGAATCCGAAGTATCTATCCATGCTTAATCATTTACGGTTCTATCTCCCGGAAGTCTATCCAAAACTGGACAAGATTCTATTTCTCGATGATGACATTGTTGTCCAGAAGGATTTGACAGGATTATGGGCAGTGGATCTTCACGGGAAGGTAAATGGTGCAGTTGAAACTTGTGGAGAAAGCTTTCACCGTTTCGACAAGTATCTTAACTTCTCCAATCCTCATATAGCAAGAAATTTCAATCCAAATGCTTGTGGCTGGGCATACGGAATGAATATATTTGATCTTAAAGAGTGGAGAAAGAAGGATATTACAGGGATTTACCACAAGTGGCAGAGCATGGTGAGTCTGCGCAATTGCTCTTTTTTTTTTTCCTTTGTATTTTTTTTTTCAGCAGTGGGGTGTTAAGTGGAAACTAGTTTCAGAAACTATCACCATAAGACTTTTGAATCTACCTTGAGTTCTGTGATTCATATATTAGGCAGGGCTTTTAGGCAACTTAACTTAGTTTGATGCCGATAAGTAGTACTCTGTATGATCATCTTTCTTGGAGCTGATACAGCAATCTCCTCAGTTCATGTGTGAAACATTCTGACTAGCTGACAACTTGCATGCTCATGCGGTAACTATTATCATTCCAATGTGAAACTCATTTTTTGGTTTTCTTGAGTTTTGGAGAATGGCCTCGGCAGCCCTTTTCTCTTGCATAAAAATGCATTTAACTTGTTCCATATTTTTTAGACAAGTTTTCACATAGCTAACTCGTTTTATTAACTTCAGTTTTGATAATTTTAATTCCTAGAAGCAAAACAGGGAGAGAATGTTAGAAATTATGAGGCTGTAACTTTTCTTGTTTTTGGTTGATAGAATGAGGACCGGGTGCTCTGGAAGCTTGGGACCTTGCCGCCAGGGCTGATAACATTCTACGGATTAACCCATCCTCTCAGCAAGTCATGGCACGTGCTCGGACTAGGTTACAACCCAAGCATCAACCGCAAAGAGATTGAGAATGCAGCGGTTATACACTTCAATGGGAACATGAAGCCGTGGCTCGAGCTCGCCATGACAAAGTACCGGTCCTACTGGACCAAGTATATCAAATTCGATCATCCCTATCTCCTCAACTGCAACCTCAGAGAGTAAAGAAGGTCCACTTGGAAACACTCCCTCATTTTTGCTCACTTCAACAGAAAAGAAAGTAATTGTAGGTAGTTCTCGATCTGATATACGTGGAGGTATGAGATCATCAGGGTTTTCTTTTTTTGCTTTGCCACTAATCATTGGTTATTCTTCGTTATGATTCAATTGATTTCATTGTTACCTAAACTCACTCGTCCAGCTGAACCTGTAAAATCCCCTGCTCATATAACATTCAATTTCAGTGTCATGTTCAACTCGGATGAAATAAAGCAAAGATTATAGTCCTAAAATGTGCAGTTGCTGTTTTCGTTTTTTGAATGATTTTGTTTTGCTACGAGCCTTTTTTTTGGGGTTAATGGCGTGCTACTGCTAGGGCTTCTGACGGGACTAGTTCCACCTCTTACTCTAATTGATCTTGGTGGTCGGGTGCCTTATCTTTTACTTGACTAATCCATGTTGAAATTGTGTCATGCCACTAATGAACTTTCCCTGTTTACGAATTTGAATTATTATTTAAAAGGAAGAATGCTGAAAAATTTCAACCTACACAGGTTTTTTGGTACCTTATCATTATAATTACACTTGATAATGACGAATTCAATGGTGAGGAGTAAAAACTTGGGAGCTTATTCTTGAAATAGATGTCTTCTTTTCAATCTTATAGAATTAATCGTTTTGCATCCCTAAATTTGCATCTACATGGCGATATTCAAGTCTGTTGATATTATATTTGACGCTATGTATCAATACATCAAGCTAGAAAGTAAGGGCTATATATTTAAAATTAGACTAAAAAATATATTTTTCCACTATTAAATTAATAATAAAAATTTTCAGTGTTAATGAGGGGAAATAACATTGCTCCTTTACTACCTTTCAAGACTAGCACTAATTTATAAACAATTTAGAAAATGGTACCTCATTGTGGTAATAGTCTATATTCCCTTAATGACTCATTTGAACTGCCTAAAATTTTCCAAAATGCCTCCAAAAGTTCTCTCCCTCTCTCCTCAGCCTTTCCCCACCAAAAGACAATGAAAGCAGTCGCAACTTCCCTTTCTCCTCAACCCTCCACACCAGAAGAGTAGCAATAGTAGCGACCGGTGACCAGCAGCACCGGTAACTAGCAGATGCAATCGGCAAGCAAAGACAAGCATCAATAGTCTATATCCATTCTATTCACTCACCCCCCTTCTCGCGAAAAGTAACATAGTTTGGTTCTATTTGGTGAAGAATGGGGAGCCAATGAGCAACCACGGAGGAAGGCAAGAGGTGGACATGTGGAGAAGATCGGGAGCCAGTAAGCAACAACAGAGGGAGGTAGAAGGTGGATGTGTGGAGAAGGTCAGGAAGGGAGGCAAACGGCGAAGGACGGAAGTGGATGGCCGGGGAGGAAGGCAGATGATGGACTTCGATAAGGAAGGAGGGTAAAGATAGGGCATTGCCATGGAGGGAGGCGGGAGGTTAATGTGTGGAGGAGATCGGTGAGGGAGGCAGACGGCTGGGGAGGAAGGCGAAGGGAAGCAAGCATGGGACGGGAGGCATATGAAGAGGAGAAGAGGATAGTGGAGAAGAGAGAAGTATGTTTAGAATGAGAAGGGCATATTGGGAGTTATGAAAAATTTTAGTTAAAGATATATATATATATATATATAATGGTGCTAGTTTTTTAAAGTGTTATAAAGTGGTACCAGTTACAAAAATAGTTCTTTTATTAGTATTAGATAAATTTTCACATCTAAAAATTCTTACTATTCTTTTTCAGTTTCCCAAAAAGAAATATCCTCTTGGAACTCAGAGGCTCCTTCCACGATAATGTTAAGAGTCAATGACTGTCACGTACTAAAAACATGTCAAGATAACTCATGTACCAAAGAGCAGCGGTGGATGTGCTTACCCACATTCAAGGAAATGCTTTTCATTGCGATCTTTCATCCTTGAGAACGTGGAGAGACGAGCAAAATGTTGGAATCTGACTAACTCTGGTTTTGCACATTATCAAACGATTCTAGCCATTCTAATGTACTGCTAGGAATTGAAAATACTAGTTTAGGAGGTGGTCAATTAAGCATTTTAACCCCAAGCTCCCAAAGGGGTACCTTAGGATGGTAGAACTCCGGAGAGTTTTGACCTTCTTTCAGTACCTATATATTATTTTCGCAATCATCTCATGTGATCCCAACGTGACGAGTCCTCCTTGAATAAATAATCATTTTAGTCCTTAATATTGCATCCAACTAATAGTTTAGTTCCTAGTCTTTTTTGCCATCACGTCAACCGAGCGGTTAAAGTGCTGTTATAAAAAATCCTACGTGGTGTCCATATGGCATAGCAACATCAAATTTATATTTTTAATTGCAAACTTGCACTATGATCTCCAATATCTCAACGACTAACAATTTAATCTCCAATCTATTCTGCCACCAATTTGACTCAAACATGTACTATTTTATTACCACTTTGCCAGTAAAATATTGTTGAAGAATCTCACGTGGCATTGAACGGTGTTAAAAATGTTTTTATTTTCAAAAGCATGTAATTACTCTTTACCTATAAATATTCATCAATTTTTTGAAACTTATCATTCAAACATATCTTCACCATTTCCATTTTCTTAAATTTTGCCTTTAACTCTATTTTCTTGCACTTCAATGGTTCCCTTGTTCTCCTTAACATATTTGAAAAGGGCTGAGTAGTCAGATACCAACTATAGTTAAAGTATCCCTATGCTTATTAGTGTTGCATTTGCCTATTGAGAGCCAATATATCCCTCCGCTTATTGAGTGCTACATTTGCTTTTTGAAAGCGTAATCAACTACCTGTTACTCGTCATGTATTGTTTTGACATAAATACCTTGTATCCTCAATTCCTGTACTAGATCATATTTCCACTTTTACTGAACCAAAACTTGATTTTCCTCGTTCAGCTGATAATTCATTAAGATACTTTCTCTTGATACTTAAGTCCATTCTCAACTCTAACGGACTTCTTTAAAATTAAAAACGAGTTCCAGAATCTGAATAAATAACTCGATTTTAATTTGTTTGTTATCCAAAAAATGGATTATGATTCTATCATATGGTGGAATCTGTTTCCTCATATACTAAAATCCAACTCCTCTCCTAAAGCTCAGGAGTCGAAGATGGAAATATCTCCGGAATGAAAAACAAATAACTCCTAAAAAATCTCAATTACTCAAAAACACTTGAACATGCAACTAGAACAAACATAATAAATATTGATCATTAGACCATTAGGGGTCTTTTACCTATATAAATCCAAGCATTTTTCTTCGATGGATGAGTGTCAATTTTGAGAAGGAATAGAACAAACAGACTTTCAACAACCAGAGAAGGGAAGTGCTTGTGAAGAAGGGGAAAAAAGTTTAAAAAGGGAAGAATTCTTACAATTGATGAGTTCTTTGATAAATTAATAATTTATCACTTGATAATTTTCTTATATTGATTTAATTGTCATGATTATATTTGGTAAATTATCCTAATTATTTTTTATTTCAATTTTTTTAATATTTTAACCAAATTATAATATTTGAAATCACATTCCCTTTCCAAATTAAACCAAACAAAAAAGTGAAAATTATTATTCCATTGCCGATTTCGCTCCCATTTCATTCCATTTCTGTTTCTGATTCTGCAGTACAAATTAAATAGTCCCTAAGAGATCTTATTCTATTAAATTACTTTTGCCTCCAACCCCTTGGTCAAGATAGCAGAGTGGTTTGACAAGATGGTGGAGGTGTCCGCCTATATGAACCAAAATGCAATTATCTACCTCTCCCAGTGGGTCATGGACAGGTGTTGCCAAAGGGAGCAGATTGACATCCTCAAAAGGAAATGGATTGACAGGCGCTATTATCATTCACATACATGATCTGCAACATGAAATGTAATATCAATTTGAAACTAAAGAAGCATTTTAATCAACTGTACATGTGGAAAAAACATAAAAAATTGAATGTGATGAGGTTACTGAGAAGCAAAAAGATTCAGAAGTTAAGAGAAAATAAATTCAACACTTCTTGAGTAGAGGGATTGATTGGCTCTTCTTAGTATCAAAGGCTCAAGACTTTTCTAACATACTAAAGAAGATGAGGGAAGTTATTAAAGTGAAACAAAAGAGAGAGAGTTTGAGGAGAAAATTGAGAGAGTAAGAGTAATGAGAATGTGTTTGAATGATAAATTTGTAAAAGTTTGATAAATGGTAAATAGGAAAGATTATTTGCACTCATTTGAAATAAAAAATATTTTAACATCATTTAGTACTATGTTGGATTTTTTAACAATATTTTATCGACACGATTAAAGTGGTGGTAAAATAATAGTATAAGTTTAGGTCAAATTGTTGGCCAAGAAAATTGGGATAAAACTATTGGTTCATTGAAATATTAAGGATCAAATCATGATGTCTTTGTACCACCTAGACACCACATAGGATTTTTTAATGACACTTTAATTGCTCGACAAACATGGTGGTAAATTGATGGATGTTTCGGTCAAATTGGTAAACAAAAAAGTTTAATGACTAAACTATTTATTGATTACAATATTAGGGACTAAAGTGACTATTTGATTTTTTCCTAAAACTATAAACAGGTGTTTGATTAATGTATAATTGAAATAAACTTAGGATGAGATCATTTACACCCGTAGGCTATTATCAGGAGTTTTCCAAATGTGAGCTAGAGGCTGGTCGAGATGCTCTCTTTAAGATCTATTTGATGTAGGATATGAACAATATAACCTACTGGGGCTCGTAAGAGCGGAATATTGCTACTCTCTTATTTTCCCTCTTCCTTTAATTTTTCTCTCATTCTCTTCCTTTCTTCTCTCTTCCCACACTCTCCTCCTTACTAATTTGCCTCTTGGAGTTGCTATTTACAGTAACCTTAAGATGAGGGTGTGTCGATTGACACTTTGTAACTCAGACAATTCCATGTGCTACTCCACGAGGAGTGCTGATTGACATTGTTAGCTCATGATGACTTCGCTCAAAATTCAAAATGCCAAGGACTGCCAATTGGCACTCTTGCTGAAGCGCCAAGATGTGCCAATTGGCAGTTTCTCTTATAATTGCATTCTAATTTCATTTAAATCCTCATTCTCTTTTCCTATGACATCTAGAGGTGCTCACCGAAGTTCTAAGAACAATGATCATTTCGTGCAACATATTTGAATTTTACTCATAACATTTCCATTTATTTGTCGACATAACTTGTGGTATACAATTATCGGGATGTTGCATCAGGTCCCAATCAATCACGATGGTGGGCCGAAATCTAGTTATCTAGGGTAAGGATTTAAGAAATTATTTTTCATTATGGTTAGTTTGTATCATAATCTTCCATTGAATGCATATTCCTTGGTGAGATTACCCACTCATATGACTTACACATGAACTTATAAACATAGCTATTATTTTCTTTTTGAATTTATTTCACACTAATATTTAAATAAAATGTTCTAAAATGCTGAAATTTTAATATTTTATTTTAAACATTATATTTTGCAAGTTTGATAAAATATGATATATGTAACAAATATTGATTTCGTTCTTTGGTTATCGATAGGTTCCTTCGTGCAAGATATTGTTTTAATAGTTGTCACATTTTTCCCTTTGAATATTAAAAATATTAAAAAATAATTTGCACTCTATAAGATGAGATTCTTATATGAGTTCAGCTCACTACATCATCTGTGAATATTCAATATTAGCTGTTACATCACCTTTTTCTACTCATTTGAACAATTCATTTTTTGATCATATTTACTTACGTGTCGAATTTTATTAACTAAATTCATTATATCATTCGCGAACTTGACTCACCTACAAATTTTTCAAAATATGTAGTGTTTTCACACTTCAGAAAGATACCAACAGTTCCAAACATGAAACAATAAAAATTTATTTGTACCACGTGTGAATTTTTTGTTTAATAAAATTAATTAAAAATTGGCTTGCAAACAATTAAATAAAATTGACCTATTATTTTCAATAATTGAAATATGGTTAATTAAATAATAAATTAAAAATTAAAATATATAGCGATAATATCAAAAAAAAATCTATAGCAATTTCGTGCATGCATGGTGAGAGGGAAGAGAGAGAGCAAGAAAATAGATTGTTTATATAATTAATGAATTTTCTCTCAATTTCAAGATACTAAAAATTATAATCTATATGTTATGTATATTTTCGAAAAATGAAAACAATAAGACAAATGGATTTTCTCCTCTTCTAACGGTCGTCATTTCATTGACCTCTACCCTCTTCCTTCTCCTTGCACTAAAATTCGATGACTCTCTTCTCTCCATGCCTCCTATCTCGACTCCCAAGACATTTACAGAACGTCTCAACCGAAGGAAGATGGATTTACAAGACACTCCCACCATTAGCAGTTTTACAGTGTGTCTCTATCGAAGAGAAGACAAATTTACAAGATGTTCCCAATGTACTTAGTTTTATAGAACGTCTTAAACGAAGGAACACAGATTTACAAGACACTCCCACCATCGGTGATTTTATAGAGTGTCTCTACTAAAGAGAAGATGGGTTTATAAGACGTTCCCACTATGCTTAGTTTTACAGAACACCTCAACTGAAGGAACACGAATTTACAAGACACTCCCACCATCGACAATTTTATAGAGTCTCTCTATCGAATAGAAGACTGATTTACTGGACATTACCATTGTGCTTGTTTTTTCACAACTTCTTAATTGAAGGAACATGGATTTACAAGACGCTCCCACCATCGGTGCTTTACAGAATATCTCTATTGAAGAGAAGATGAATTTATGAGACGTTTCCACTAACTCAGTTTTACAGAATGCCTCTACTGAAGACGAGACAGATGTACAAGACATTCCAACTTTACTCAGTTTTATAGAACATCTCTATCGAAGGAAGATGAATTTACAAGACGTTCCCACTGTATCAGTTTTACAGAACGTTTCTATCGAAGGAAGTCGGAATTCTAAGACACTCTTACTATCAGCTGTTTTACAAAGTGTCTCTACTGAAGAGAAGACGAATTTACAAGATGTTCCAACTGTGCTCAGTTTTACAAAATGTCTCAACTGAAGGAAGATGGATTTACAAGACACTCCCAACATTGGCAGTTTTACAAAGTGTCTCTGCTGATGAGAAGACGAATTTACAAAATGTTCCCACTGTACTCAGTTTTACAGAAAGTCTTAACCTAAGGAAGACGGATTTATGAGATACTCCCACCATCAACGGTTTTACAGAGTGCCTTTACCGAAGATAAGATAGATTTACAAGACGTTCCCACTATGCTCAGTTTTACGGAGCGTCTCCACTGAAGGAGGATTTTCTCGATTAATCATGCAATGATTATGAGGGATCTTGATCCTGATCACAATGTCATGGTTGTGTTTGAAATTGTTCTTCTCTCTGCTTCCTACTATTGAGACACCCAACTGTAGGTATGCTTATGAGAACATCTTCTACTAGCCCCTGATGCTTTCCTGAAGCTTCGAATCCATAGGATGTCCAGTTAAGGTGGTCATTGGACACGACCCTTGTTTCTCCCTTTGCAATGCCATGGGGGGTTTTTCCTTAGAAAAATGTCTCTAGGGGCCTATGATCCGAGCTCACTTATGAAGCTTGATAACTCAGAAGAGTGAAAGAGTTTGTGAATAGATGTAAGGGATATATAGCTTGTAGCCCATTCGAGGATCAACTAAGGTCCCATGGAGGTCCAAGATTTCAAGAGTGTGTTTTCACGAGATATGAGACAAGAAAAACATTCAAGAACTCAAATGGTTTTTGAGTTTGCCCCAAATTTCAAAGGATACGTATAACTCAGTCCTTCTTCGAGAAACCCCTTTTGAGATTGTGTAAGCCTTTAGCTATTCCTCCAATTGCTCACTTAAGCCTCATCGCACCCGGTGTGACACACAATTATGATTCGACTCTTTCATCATTATGGTCCTAGTACTAACCTTGCCTAGAGTAGGCAAAGTGCCATACTCTGGAGAACATCTTTTATTCCCTTTTTCCCTTTTTTGTTTTTAAATTTCTCTCGGTAACTCTCCTTTTACTATGGCCATCCCTTTGGATTCGGCCGCACCACTCAACTTCCCTAACTTTTGCCTAGGGTGCGCTTTCAGGTTTTTGACCTAGCGGGAATATTTCATACTCTCCTTTTGCTATGACCGCCCTTTTAGTTTTTCATCGCACCACTCTTCCCTTATTTTTGCCTAGGCTGCCGTTTCGGGTTTTCAACCTAGCGAGCGTCTTTTCTTTCTTTTTTCTTTTTTTTTTCTCATTCTCCCACAAGACAGTGAGTCACATGGGGTCTTTATCAATAATCTTTTTTTTTTCCTTTTTCTTTTTCTTTGCACTTGGATCATTCAATGGATAGTTTCTAAAAGCGTGTACCTCATAATATTTCCTTATAGAATCAGCATTGACATGGCTCCGGAGCTCATCCTCATCCATATCAACTAAAATCAAGGCATCTCCCTAGAAAACCTTCTTGACAATGTAAGGTCCCTTGTACTTGGGAGTGAGTCTGTGGTTATGTGCAATATCTTTTGGAGCACCAAGTTGCCCGGTTTGAACATACGTGGGTGTACTTTCTTATTGAATGCCCTAGCCATGCATTTCTAGTAGCATTGGCCATAGCATAATGCTATTAGCCTCTTCTCATCAATCAAATTCAACTGCTCGTACAGTAGTCTGGCCCATTTCGCTTCTTCAAGCTTAGATTCTGCAAGGACTCTCATTGACTCATTAATGGGATTTCGGCCTCTACAAGCAAAATTGCTTCGGTCCCATATGCAAGCGAGAATGGAATTGCCCCCATCAATGTGCAAATAGATACCCTATGCGGCATGCGAGCCCCAGGGAGCATGTCATGCCAATCCTTGTATGTCATTGTCATCTTTGTGATGATTTTATTCAAATTCTTATTTGCGGCATCAACTGCAATAGTCATCTGAGGTCGATAAGGCGAAGAATTGTGGTGCTTGATCTTGAAATGCTCGCAAAGTTTATTGATTGCCTTGTTGCTGAAGTTCTTTGCATTATTCATGATGATGGTCTCAAGGACACCGTTAACGAACCACTATATTACGCTTGAGGAATCAAGCCACCACCTTTGTTGTTATAGCAACATAGGACTTGGGTTCAACCCATTTCATAAAATAATCAATGACAACCAGAATGAAAATATGCCATTAGACTCCTTGGGTAATAGGAGACCAATAACATCCATTCCCCAAGTGGAAAACGACCATGGCGAGGATATCAGTGCAGCTTGATTGGTGGAGCATTAATCTAGTTTGCATATATTTGACATAGATGGCAATGCTAAACATGCTAATGCAATCTATCTCCATGGTTGACTAGAAATAGCCCATTCTCATGATCTTCCTTGCCAACATGTGTCCGTTCATATGAGGTCCACAACTCTATTGATATTATGATTTGTGTGATTTATGTGCTCATTCCCAACTTAGATATTCGAGTTTTAGGACACTTTTTCATATATTTTGAGATTAATTGCATATCATTTCATGTGAGAAGTTAAATATTGTGTTTTAAGAACTTTCAGTATAGAAAAGATACTGCCTGGAGTTGCTTTATGTGCAAGAAATCAAAGAGAGATCGAGCAATCTCCTGGAACAGGAAACTCAAGCATGGCTAGAAGCAGAGGAAAGAGACCACGACCTACAGAGAGCTCCTCTAGAACAGAAGATTTGGACTACGGTCTATAGAGAGATTTAGCATGAAGAGACTTAGACTACATTCCACTAGGCGACACACGAGCAATATGCGGTTTCAAAATAGAAACTGCTAATTCTTGGTCCCAGCGACCTAGGAAAGTTTCCAATTGTCTTCCCACACTCTTCATAGCAATTAGTGGCCTAGAAAGAAAGAGGAAAGCTATCAAAGACTCGAGAGAATAGGCAGGTCTCAAGAAGGGAATGTCCAAGTTAATATACTCCCAATGTTCCAACCCTTCCATTATATTAAGGGATCACATCAGCAGCCTCGTGGGATGAATTTTTTCACTTTTATTCAGCATATTTCATCTTGTTCAAGAGCAAAGGAAGGATTCAAGCTTGAAGATCGTGGAGGCTTGATCAAGAGATTTAGCTCACCCATTATCTATAGTTTTTTCCATACCTTTTCTTCTTGTTTTTCATGATGTTGTCCTACATATTGACTCTTGTATTTCATGATGTGTCCTACCCATTGACCCTTGTATTTTCGATCTAGATTCCTAGGGGATCAATGGAACCTTTTTCGATGTTTTACTTAAAGTTCCTTTCTCTCATGTGTATGATTCTATCGAGGTATGCCTTCTATGTGTTATTTATGCATATTTCATTCTTAATACTTTATTTTGGATTGGCCACCCACAAGATTGAACTTGAAATAGAGAGGAGCCTCAAGAGAGGGTATCAAATCATGCTAGAAATTGCATAGTTTAGGTTAATTTATGCCGAGAGGTGGAATTATTCGTACGAGCGTATCGAGAGATGGTGAGCATCCTAGATAGCCAATTAGAGTTGGTTTAAATTAGCCTTTCAATATTAATCGCCTAGAAATAGAATAGATTAGTGTCTTCTGCTTACGTACACCCTTGCGACATCAAGGTGCATAAGGAAGTAGTGGGGAAACCCTAGAACCCTAGATTAATACCATGGTAGAGTTAATTACATGAAAGAAGGACTTCGCTTAAGACTAGAATATGTAAAGTTGTAAACCCTAGGAGCTTCCTGATTGATTGATTTTTGCTTGTTTATTTGCTGGTTTAATTACTTGCATTCTATTCCAATTATTTGATTGACTTGGCTTGGTAATGATTGTACTAATTTTAGTGATTGGTAGTAGAGTCCTCAAGAGAGTGATACTTTATTCACTCTTTATTACTTGATTGCAACATGTATACTTGTGGATACTCTTTAATTTCACAACAAGCTCCCTTCGCGAACTTCGCTCATCAGGTGATCAGCCTCCTTAGAGTCTATGCATCATAGTAGAGTGTTATCGAATGAGTGACGATAAAGCATATTACCACTCAAGAAGTATAGGCAAGCTAGTTGACAAATAGTCTTCTTTTGATTCCTATCTACACCATCCGAGAATTGTCCCGATTCAAGAAACCTTTTGATATCTACAAACCAATGGGCTTCCTACCCCTATTCTACCATGTAGCAGTGTGCGGGGTGATCACTTACCTTGATCTTGAGAGAGTCGATTAGGTTATCCCGTTGAAATAGCCACCATCGAAGCGAGTATTGCTAAACCATAAGCGAGCTGGTTCTTGGTTGATAGCGTATAGGAAAAATTAATCCAATCAAAACTCTTTCAAGATCTTTTCTAGGTATTGGTGATGCAAGAGCAACTTCTCATCCCTCGTCTTCCATTGTCCCACTGTCTGGAAGATTATAAGCATGAAGTCAACAAACACTTCGAGCCCGTGAATTTCCAAATCTATTACTATTCATAAACCCAAGATGCAGGCCTCATATTCTACCACATTATTTGTGCAAGGAAATGTTAGTTTTGCGGCTACTCGGATATGTCAACCTTGTGGAGAGATTGGTATTGCTCCTATCCCATATCCTGTTGAGTTGACTGCTCCATCAAAATACATCTTCTACCCAGATGTTTGTTCTGAATCTTCTTACATGGTTAAGATCCCATCTTTGGGAGTTCGTCCTTAAGTGGCTCATCATCTTCAATTGGAAATTTGACAAGGTGGTCAGCCAAGGATTGCCCCTTCACTGATATCTTATGCACATGTTGGATATCATACTCAGCCAACTGAACCTATTATTTTGATAAGTTTTGAGTTGATACAAACTTCTCGAGCAGGTATCGAAGTGGGTCTATCTTGGATATTAGGTGTATAGTTTAGTACAACATATATTAACATTGAACTATCCATGTGAGTGCACAACACAATCTTTCCTCTTCTGGGTATCAAGCTTCTCCTTTAGTAAATTTCTTGCTAAAGTAATAAATGGCCTGTTCTTGTTGATATGGTTATTTTTATAAGTTACTTACCCATTCTCAACTTAGATATTCGAGTTTTAGACCACTTTTTATGCATTTTGTGATTAATGGCATAGCTTATCATGTGGAGAATCAATTAATGTGTTCGAGAATTCCAAGAATATAGAGAAGATACTGTCGGGAGTTGTTCCATGTACAGGAAATGAAAGAAAGACTGAAGAAATTCTTGGAGGAGGACGCTCAAGCTTAGCTTAAGCATAAGAGAGCAACCGCAGTCCATAGGCTGTAGTTTACAAAGAAGAAGCTGAGATCAAAGCTTATCTATAGAGTGGATTAGCGTAGAAGAGACTCAAATCGTGGTCCATTAGACAGACAGGACGGACCCACTACTTTCTATCCCACACTGATCAAACCAAGATTGGAGAAATTGTAAATGCTCTATATATAGTGGTGTACCCCCCACAAGTTAAAGGAGGAGAAGAGGGTAGAGAAGGGGGAGAGCGAGAGGAAGGCAATAGCTGTGGAACAAGAAGAAGTGGACGTGCGGAAAGATCATGGAGGCGAGATTGAGAAACTGGACTTCACCATTATCTAGAGTTCCTTCTATCCCTTTTCTTCTTGTTTTCATGATGTTTTACTCTCTTCTAACTCTTGTATTTTATTCTCTTATGTGGAACTAAACCCCTAGATTCCTAGGTGGATCAATGGAACCTTTTCAATTTTTTAAGTAATGATCATTTCTCTCGTATGAATGATTCTATCGAGGTATGCCTCCTAGGTGGTATTTATGCATATTTCATTCTTCATACTTTCTTCCGGATTAGCCACCCATGGGAATGATCTTGAGTCAGAGAGGAGCCTCGAGAGAGGCAATTGAAGTCACGCTAGAAATTGCATAACCTAAATTAACTTATGTTGAGAGATGAGGTTATTCGTGCGAGCGCGTAGAAAGATGGTAAGCATCCTAGACAGCCGATTAGGGTTAGTTTAATTGACCTTTCAATAGTAATCGCCTAGAGATGGAGTGGATTAGTGTCTTCCGCTTAGTTACATTTCTTACGACATTGAGAGGTGCGTAAGATGGTAGTGGGGAAACCCTAGAGCCCTAGGTTAATAACATGGTAGAGTTCAATACATGAGAGATAGATTTTGCTTAAGGCTAGATAGGTGAAGTTGTGAACCCTAGGAGCATTCAATTTGATCGATTTCTCCTTTGTTTATTAGCTGCTTTGATTACTTGCATTCTACTCCCAATAGTTGAGTAACTTGGCTTGGAATCAATTGTGCTAATTTTAGTGATTGGTCGGAGAATCCTCGTGCGAACGATACTCTATTCACTCTGTGTTACTTGCTTGTGACACATACACTTTCGGGCACTACTTTTGAGTTCTTTGTGCCCTGTTTCATCGACCTATCCCAACATTGAGCCTAATGATTCCCACTGCACAGTTAAGTATATGATGAGTGGTCAACCTGAAGTGGGCGGGACTAGCACCAGAGAGTTAGCCAAGTAAGCTTTCATCGCATCAAAGGCTTGCTGGCAATCACCGTCCCACTTTGTCTTGGCATTCTTTTGTAGTAACCGAAACAGGGATTGACACTTATCAGTCAGATTGGTGAAGAAACGTGCTATGTAGTTCAATCTCCCAAGCAGGCTCCTTACTTCTTTTACCTTACATGGTGGGGCAAACTCATTATTGCCTTAGCTCTATCTAGATCGACCTTTATACACCTCTTATTAACAATAAATCCTAGAAGTTTCCCTAAAGTGGCTCCAAAAACACACTTTGCTGAGTTAAGTTTGAGCTTGTATTTCTAGAGATGTTGGAAGAGCATGTGCAAGTTCACTAGATGATCCTCTCCTTTGTGCGACTTTACAATCATATCATCTACTACTTGTACATCATGTCGTAGAATAAGGTGACCATGGCACTTTGGTAAGTGGTGCCTATATTTTTTAGCCCAAATGGCATAACCTTATAGCAGAATGTTCCCCGCATGGTTATGAAGGTTGTCTTTGACTTATCCTCTTTTTCCATTCTTATCTGATTATAACCTGAGAAGCCATCCATGAAGGAAAACATCTTGTGACGTGTAGCATTGTCAACTAGCACATCGATTTGGGGAAGTGGAAGGTTGTCCTTTGGGCTGGCTTTGTTGATATCATGGTAATCCACACAAACTCACATCTTTCCATCCTTCTTGATGATAGGAACTGCATTGGTGACCCAATATGAATAGTTACATACTTCCAAGCAACCAACATTGATTTGTTTTGTGATCTCTTCCTTTATTAGCAGGATCACATCTTTCTTCTGTCTGTGCAAATGTTGCCTTACAGGAGGGAATTTCTAGGTGTCGGCTGGTAGGAAGTATTGCAATATCTTCGAATCAAGTCTAGGCGTATTAGTGTAAGAACATCCAAACACCTCCTGAAATTCTTTCAATAGCTCGATCATCTGAACCCATTGGATTTCATCGAGACAAGCTCCAATTTTAGTATTTGCAACTCCTCTTCTGTGTCGATATTGATCACGCTGGTAGTTTCAATAGTCATAGACTTATTATCTTCAAACCGCTCCCAGCTTTCCACGATCTCTTTAGGGGTGTCATCCTTACATGACTCATCCTTGTAAAGTATTGGGTCGGAGTCGTCAAGAGTTTCTTCAAGAAGGACTAAGTTATTGCATCTTTTGTCATTAAGGTACCTTGAAAAAATTTGGGAATTATTCGAGAATAACAGACGGAAGGAACAAAAGAGGGTTAGACTGAAGCATGTAATATTTCATAAAGGGATTTCCTTAGATAGGTAAGCCACGGGGATATCCCCTCATCCCTCACAGGCTCATGGTTGACCACGTAATAGTATCATCATCTTTTGAACTTTCTTACTCATCATGAGGCACGAGTGACAGCATGGGAACTAAGTCCAGTTGGGCAATTTCTCGTTCCCTACAATTGGACATATATGGGCCTCTTGAGACGTCTCCTCCCGAATGGCCCCAACATTTGACTCAACATCGTTTGTCCCAGAGGGTGTAGCCAACACCTCTTCCATATTCCCTCTAATGACGAGCAATGGCTTTTGGAAGGAGAAAGGGCTAGGCGATCATGGTATGGTGTCCCAAATGAGCTGTGAATGTGGGCTCTTAGGCTTGAGCTGCCAAAGGTATTGAGTTAGTAATGTTGAGTGCCTATGCTTCAAGTAGTGCTCTTTGCCATGTCATCTGAGCAATGCTTGAGTTGATCAATCTCTTCTATTCAGAATCATTGACCAGTAGGGATGCATCTATATTTGGTCTTAATGTTCTCCATCTTGTATCCTGTTCCAAGCTCACATGCACGTTTGAATCCTACAAGTTGAAGATTTAGTAGTCATACCTGCATGGAAAGAGAAAGAAAAGCAAAAGAAGTGAAAAATTGGGAAAACTGAATCACAATGCATGAGAAAATCGCGAGTGAGCTTCCATTCTTATCGATAGATAGGCCATGATTATATATCACAGAAAGGAGACAAGACCTGCTCTTTTACTGGGTATCTAATCACAATACTTCTCGAACATCCTTAAGTTGCCTGATTCATGCCATTAGCTCATTGGGGTGCTTCCAATGCTTGTTCTTTAGTTCTTACAAAAATAATGACAAAATATTTTGGAAAAAAAATTGAACCATTTTCGATTTCTTTTAAAATTTTCCAATGAAGCGTTCAATCAAACTATTTGCTTGCCATGGCTTGTGCTCTTCTTGTGGGCCTGAGCGAGCTCCTTGCAAGCTTTGTCTATATTACGATTCATGGAGTGCATTGTTCAACAAGGTTTCGACTTAAAGTCCTGATCCTGGCAGTCATTTCTTTGTAGATGTCAACAAGTTTCTTCACATCATTGAGAGGCTTAGGGTCGAATGCTTCCTTTAGCTTCACCCATACCCCATCCCGGATCACTATCAACAAATATACTCTTGGGAGGGTACATCTAAACTCCTCGTCTAGGAGATTGATAGATGCTTCTGCTTGTTAATCTATGCAATTTGGTCACATTCTGAGTAGCATTTGCCCACAGCACAAGAAAGGGTATCATTGAGTCATTTCCCATTGCACATTAACTGAAAACTTTCTTAAAGGAATGTTGGAAGCCATCCAATTGTCTCGTCATTCTAGAGGGAAATAAATTGATGATTCAATGTGACCCATGGGGGGCATGTACCCTAGGAAACAACAGTTCATTCGATTGATAGTTGACTCACGAAAAAGATCACCTAGTGACGAATATCCCTTGGGAATCGCTTTGGCTTCCTCTCACTTGAAGCATGACATCACCTAAGGTTGTGTCTATGAGAATCAGGGCATAGGGAAACAAGGCAATCTCCAATAGCAAAAATAAAAATCACTTACCAGGTTCCCTTGATATTAATAATCCCTTTTAGTTTTAAATTCATCTTTCCCAATAGGTTTCAGATTGATAAATCATTCTTGTCACTAAGTATCACCCTACTATCTATCTTTGATTTTCTAATCTTTAGAGAGCATGGAGAGGGATAGGTCCAAGTTCAACCTAATGATTCCTTGACACCAATCAAATCCCTAAAAAGCTCTTGACATTCCTCCTACATTATAGCCATATTGATTCAAATGATTGGAAAGACAATACATCTTCTGTTAGCTACAGTTTTGTGCAAGCTCCAATCCATTTGACATTAGCTGATGTCATTGAAAGCTCACAAGAGATGATCAATGTCGGGACAGGTAAATATGGGCTCCATCCCTGTTTAGATGGATGAACAAATAACTTAAGGATGAATGACAACTCTACTAGGTTTTATTTTGAAAATATGATGCAAGTGCGAAAATAAAATCAATCCACTAACTTGATCTAGTTACATATCATCTACAAAAGAAATGAGCTATCTAACCTAAAACTAGCTACCCTAGGAGCTCATACCAAAATACAAGAAAAAGGCCCTTCTATCCCTATATAGGCTAATCTAAGGGCCTTATCAATCAAAAAATAGATTAAAATTTCAATAAAAATGAAAGGCTCACCAAACCTGGAATAAGCTAGCCTATGGGCCTTGGAGAAATTACAATCGACAAGGATGCTTGGAGGTTTAATGCTATGCATGAAGCTTGGATCTAAGGGTAGGTGCTAAAAGGTCCCCGATTTTTAGTGTCTTCTGTCCCCCTCTCAAGGGCACTTTTGGCTTTCAAATCAAGCGGAGGTGTTTCGGAGCCGTTTCTGATGGGAGTTCCTACAATAGGCGTCTACTATCCCCCTCCTAGAGAAGTTCCTATGGTCTGGGTTCAATCGTTATCCAAGGAATGTAGTGCTTAAGCAAACAAACAACCATGGATTATGGGCATCAACCCTCAAAATGTCCCCACCGGAGTCGCCAAACTATCGGACATTGAGAATTCTGACTTGAGAAAAAGAATCTATGTAGGCATGCATGGAGCCTATCTTGAGACTTTAATTGAGATTGGATTGGAGTCACTACTAAACTATTTATTAAGGTCGTTTAGGCGCTTAAGTCACTATGTCATCATGGTGCTAACTACCTAGGCTTTTGTTGGTCTTAGAACTAAGATTTAAGTCTGGAGGTCCTGTTACGTAGCTTGAAACTCAAGAGTCAAAATACACCCAAACTTGGTACCCGACCCTAAATCTAAGTCATTTGTTTGCATGCCAATTTAATTTGTCCAATTGTTTCCCCAATCGAAGTTCGAATCGATGGTCTAGAGTGAAATTCGATCATTTGTACCACGATCCTAGCATGCTACATCCATCCTAATCTAAATGCGGAAAGTAAATGGCTCCACTATAATCAGGATTATATACATCCATCCATCATCTCTCTGTCATTAGCCACATAGTTACATTGATGCACCCAATATATTATTTCCCACATGTGATCATGGCAATACACATCTATCAATACACCTCAACCTGATATCACATTGATCAAGTTAATTGTGACTAGTTTATTTGACCCAAGACAAGTTTTTTTACTCAAATATGAGAAAATTGAGAAATGGCGTAAAATTTGAGTTAAATCGTTCAGGATTCTAAAAATTTTAAAGATTATATACCCTTGAAATACTCAAAAGATACTTGAGACAACTAATTTGTTTCACTTCAAAATCCCCAAATTCGACCAAAATGTTTTGAAAATTTTAAGGATCGAACCTTAGTCTTGGGAGACACCTAAACCCACTTTAAAACACACAAAAATATTAGGAATTGATTTGAAAAATTCAGATAAGAGGCTAGACTGAATCAAAAGTACGATAAAAGATCTCGAATCAATCCAAAACAATATGAAGTTTTCAAAGACAGATCCCTACACTGTAACAACACATGGGACTATTCCTAGACACACAAAAACATAGAAATAGAGGTGAAAATTTTGGAAAGTGCTGGTCTAATTTTAAAAAGTCGATAAAAGACTCAGAATTGATCCAAAACATTCTGAAATTTTCAAAGACTGACCCTTAGACTCTAAGGAAACCTAAGACCACTCTAAAACACACAAAAGACATCAAAAGCAGATCTGAAAAATTTGGAATAGAAGCGGGATAGATTTCAAAAAGTCAATGAAAGATTCAAATCAATCTGAAACAAAATAAAAACTGAAGGACTGGCCCCTAAACCTTTGGAAACATTTAGAAACACTTTAAAATGAATGTTGACTGTTGGAGACGAACTAGAAATTTTGAAAACGTGGTCACGCCGAATTTAAAAATTTTAAAACTCGACTTTGAGTGATCCATTTCATCATCACGACCTTACAGAACCCATTTTCTAAGTCATTCCCCAATTTTCACACCAAAATATTTTCATTTTTAATTTTTCTTTTTTAATTTTATTTTTTTATTTTGCCATTTTTCGACATTTCATAAAAAACGTGAACATTTCCAAATTTACTCTTGAAAATCTGAACTTGAGAAGTCTTCATTTTTTAGAGGATCGGATTCCATTTTTCCTTCATGAAAATTTGAACCTCATTTTCTTTTTCTTTTTCTTATTCTTTTTTTATGTTTTTATATTTTTTATTTTTCACTAAAATTTATTTTGAAAAAATTTATTTTTCAAGGATATGACCCAAAATCCCGATCAAGAAATTATACCTATAACCGTGAAGATGAATATATCGAGGACTTGGCGAAACTCAAACTCGGCTTAGTGTTAGACCCGAGCACATTCAGGATGCGAGGACTTGTCGGTTGAAATGGTCTTGAGCTCAGTGATGATCGTGGAGATGGATGTGATGAAGGTGAGGATATGTGTTCTTGAATTTTGCTCAACACATGAGACTCATTCAAGAGAAAGATTTGAGGGAGAGTGCAATATATAGATGGAGAATGAAGAATATGATATGGTATGGTGGATGAAAAATATTATGTGAATGGATGAATGGAGAGAATATATTAATGGGAAGTATGTGGGAGAATATGTGGAAGAGTGTATTCAATGTTTGTTCAATATATGTCCTCTTGCAAATGAATGGGGGATCTATTTATAGAGGAAGTGTTGTAGGTGCTAAATTATAACACATATGAAACTTCAGGGGTGGAAAAGGTGAAACAAAGCAAGAAAAAGAAAAAAAAATAGAAAAGGAAATGAAGTGAATGGTGGAAAAGGAGAAACAAAGCAAGAAAAAGGAAAAAAATAGTAAAGGAAATGAAGTGAATGACAGCAGAAGAATAATGACAGAGGAAGGAGAGACAAGGGAAGGCACGGAAGCCTGGCAAGTCAAGAGTAGCTCAATGGATTGACACGGGACATGTAGTAGTGGTTGATATTGGACGGCAATGGGTAGTCGGTCAGAACAGCGATTTCGTGCAAGGCACCCGTTTGGCGACCTCATGGTAGCGGCCGAGAGAGAGAAAGCTCAAAGAGAGAGATAGTGAGGGCGATTGGGCTAGAGGCTCAGGAAAGTCAAGGATGGTGGCTTGTCAGCGGCAGACATGGGCAGAGCCGAGGTGTTGGTGTGCACGGCAACTGATCCGACGATCTTGGGGCGGTGGCTAGAGGGGGAGAGAGAGAGCTCGAGGAGAGAGAGAACAATGGATTAGGAGAGGGCGAGTAGGAATGAAACAGAGATGGGAATGGGACCGACCAAGCGAGAGTCGTAAGGGCTGCCTTTCCGGGGCAGTTGATGCTAGCCGTAGTGGTCCTCCTCCGTGTGCCTACAACCTGATTGGCTGGAGGTTGAAGAAGATCTCCTGTGGTCTTCACGTGAACTTCGCCAGCCTTCTCTCTTCTCTCTCTCTTTTTAATTTTAATTTTAATTTTATTTTTATATTTTCTGCTTTTTTTAAAATTTTGCCTGTCTTCAATTTACATAAAATAAAAAGAGAAAAAGTAAATAAATAAGAAAAACACAAGAAACAAAAAGGAATGAAATGTGGTTGGATGGGGTCAAAATCCGGTGTCTACAATAGCTTTGATACCGAGGAAGAAATGTAGGGAACCTAAGTCCCACAGTGCAAATTCTTTGACCAACATGCCAGTGAAATAGTCAAAAATCGTTCATGAGCTTCCTAAAGGATAATATAATGTAAGAGGATAAGAATCACATGAGGGCACTTTAAGATAGATGAAAAATAGGTATCCTCAAGCTTGAAGTATGGGTGTAAACAGGGTTGGGTTGGGTGGTTTTTTGTGAAAATTATCAGGTCTCGACCTTTTTCAAGTCATTTTTTCAAACTAAAAAATTATACAGAAAACTATTTAGAAGTTATGAAAACCGAACGCTTCGAGTTCTATTTTTTCATATGGTTTTTTGGGCTTTGGATTTTAGTATAAATAATAAATTAAATACAAATTTAATAATATAAAGTCATTATAATAAATGAGAAATATTAATTATAAATATTTTAGACTATTAGTAAGATCAAAAACATAAATATGATTCAAGATTCAAGTTTAAAAAATCAAATATGTTATTTACACTGTCAAAATCTAATAATAAGAGATTATTACATATAATATTATGCTTTACATAATTTTCGGATTCGTCTTGAGTAGCTATGTAAACAAGCTGAGCCGTTCCCGAATTTATAATGTTCAAGCTCGATTCGTTTAGCAATTTGCGAGCTCAGGGCCATGCTCGAGCTCAACCGAGCCCAACATTTTAAGCTTGGGCTCAGCTCATTATAGTTATGAGGGCTTGTCAAGCCTATACGAGTCAAGCTGAGAAAGAAAATATAGCTCGGGTGTGGGTTCGTTGTGTTAATTGCATAGAGCGAGGAAGACTAAAGAGGAAGAGGAGGAGAATTAATTACGATTAGGATTTTGTGAGGGAGTAATAAAGGAACAAAACAATCACTTTAAATAAGGATTTAAGATAGTAGTGATGTGATCCCAAATACGAGTTCGAAGAATGAAATCAAAGTCTTCCAAGGTCCAATGATGAGAAACTCAAGTGAGATGAAATGGAGGACATGGATATGCATACAAGTGACGACTAAACATCAAGAGTGCAAATGTTTCAAGAAATGTATTTGGCTTATTGGCAAGAGGATAAGTAATTTGAAGAAATATATCTCAGCCAGATATAAAAAGGAAGAATATTTTCAAAAAAGGAAGTTGAGAGAAGTTTAAGCTGCATGTTAGTTATGATATATTTAAGTTAGCTTCCAAATATATTACTTTCCTCTTTTGACAAGTAGAATATATTAACTTCCCCTTCATGTAGTTTTGAAAATATTGGTAATATTTTGTAATTTCTCTGGGATAACACTTAGATTTGCTTTCTAATTAATTTCCTATCATATGAGAACCATTTAGGAAGGTTATTTTTCATGTAATATTGCACTTTGGTCTATTTAAAAGCTGTGCTTATCTTTGGATGAATCGGGATCAGTTTATTCATTAATAAAGTGTGAGATTTTTTATTCTCTTTGGTTCTTTGAAGAACTGTTCGAACTTATCGGAGAATTCCGTGGTATTCATCCCCGACTTATCAATCAACCTTTCCATAATTAATTGTGGCGTCATCACCATACCAAGGTTCTTACCTCTTTATAGATAATGGGTCAAGGTTCTACCTTTCGAGCTTGATAAGGACATGTTTCTTGGAGACATTAGTTGAATACGGGTTTCGTCACGAGTTGGTGAGGTTCATATCATACTTGATATCGGGTTTCATCACGGCACTGGCGAGGTTTGCATCAAGTAGTGTTGATATTTTTATTTTTCTAAAGTTAAATAATAATAGTAATTATTATTATGTAAGATAAAAAGTTTATTTAGGTTCGCGAGTTTATGAGTTGAATATTATTAGGCTTGACTTGACTCAACTCACTAAAATCGAGCCAAATTCAAATTTTCATTGAGTTGAGCCCAAACCGTTCGCGAATTGCACTATCTCATTTACAACCCTAGTCTTGAGCCCCGCCGAATTTTTGAGTCGGGGTCCGAATTTTTGATTCAGTTTTCCCCTTGAAAAGTCGTCCTAAATTTATCCTGACCCCATAAATTCGATTTTTCGGGTCTGTCTTGTTCCGCTCTTTCCTGTTTTCGGTTTTCCCTTTTTTTCCTTATTGAAATGTGCTTTTATTTGAGGTTATGTTCTGTCATCTGTTACTTTTATATATTCTTGTCCTAGGTAAGAGTCAAGTATGTTGAATTTCAAAGAAATACACAATTTTGGTTGATTACAGTGAAGTGAAGAAATGTTCATTGCATGCAAATTCATCGAACATCAACTAAATACTATTTTGGTTCATGAAACTTTGGTGTTGATTGATTTTTCAGTGGCATATAAGGAGTTAGAGACAGTAGTTGACAACTTTAATTAAAATTAATGTCTAATGTAAGTCATTTTAACTTATTATTATTATTATCATTAATTTTGTGTTATTATTATTTTTTTAAAATGCAGTTGGACCCATCGAATCCCTCGTTAGACACATGAACTTGTGAATCCATGTCTTGACCGGTTGGCAGTCTGGTTTAAAAATAGCTTTAATGCCACTTAAAATGCTCATCTGATAAATCATTTCTTTAATGTCATTTAAAATACTCATCCATTTCTTGCTCGCGTTATAAAAAGATTTAGCTCGAATATATGTGGTTACATGAACTATTTTATTGCAACTTGAAATAGTTGAGATGATTCAACACCTAGTTTTTTAAATACAATCTCATATTTATGTATTATGTATAAAGAAAATTCATAATTTATATACCAATCTAGCTTCGACCTGAATTAGCAATGGATTAATGACGACTTATTAAATTTCTATCACCTTTTTGTGCACAAAGCAAAGTTGTCCTAAGCATGTCGTTGGTTAATTTATTATTTTTTACCAGCGAAAAGTTGAATCGCATCAGCATCAAACGCATGTCAACATCTCATCTCAGGGGAAAAAGAAACAGAGGACGAAAAACGCGGCATGCCAATTGCCAGTTTCTCCTCTCTAGAATAGAAAAAGTGTTGCCGCTCACGCCGGTATCCTACCACGAAAGTCAAACTTTGTCTTATCGAATGAAACATTGTGAAATCAGTCAGATTCATCTCGCAGATGAAAGGAAAACAAACTCTGCCATCTGTTTTTTATTATCCGCATTGTAGCCGGGAGAGGATGGGAGATGAACAATGACAGGCCTTATGAGCATAGCATATTTTCTACGACTGGATGAGTGATCGTCGCATAATGCTCCTGCAGAATGTTCCAAAGGTTTTATCCTGTCAGAAACTCCATGCACGCTCCTGGACATAGACGAATGATGGAGCTTTTTTCTGCAGCAGATAAGATTTGGGAAAATGTTAGTATGGTAGAATCAAGAGAGAGAAGCCTTAAGAGCACTGACCGTAGACCATGTAAACTAATCATTCCAATAGTTAGAACAATGAAATGTCTTTTCTTGCTGTAGAAATGGGTTATCTACCTAATGGCAAAGGATCTGTTTTTATCCAAGCGGAACCTGAGAAAGCAGCGGCCTATTCGAGAAGAACGCTTCCAGATTCCCCACCAGGAGCTCGCACAGGACCAAGAAAGACTCTGGGGTAAGGGCAGCACCATGGGGGGTCATCACAACATTGTCTAGCCCCATCAGCTCCTCAGGAACATGAGGTTCGTTCTCAAACACGTCCAAGCCTGCACCGCCGAGCTCTCCGTTCACCAGAAGCTGCACCATCTCCTTCTCATCGATGATTGCCCCTCGACCAATGTTCACAATCACGCCATCCTTCCCTAAGGCAAACATCACTTCCTTATTGATCCTGTGGTGGGTTTCATCTGTTAGGCTGCAGCAGATTACAAGGGCATCACTGTTGGATGCAAGATCACATAAATCAGAGTAAAAGGGGTAGGTTACACCCGTCTTTGCCTTTCTTGAGTTGTATGATATGATGCAGCCAAAGGGCTCAAGCCTCTTAGCGACCTGCATACCGATCTTTCCTAGGCCAACTATCCCTACTCGCTTGCCACGGAGCTGCAATCAATTTCAATTATCACGATTATGCTGGCTGTGTAAATGTACCATAGAATCAGTCATTAGCATTTCTCTCATAGCCGGAAGTATAGAAACTGATCCAAACATAGAGTAGCAACATGTTTGAATTTATCTGAATTTTCACTATGTTTCAAAGAGCGAATACCGTATGAAATAGAATGAATAACTAAACAAGTGGCAAATTCCCACTAAAATGGCGCAATTTCTCAAAACAAACAAGAGGAAAAACAATCATTGTCACATTGCAGAGTAGATTATTGTATAAAGAGAGAGGCGGAACCTTGAGTCCTAGCAGGAAATCCCCGTCCCGGCCCCACCGTCCGGTCCTCACGTACCGGTCCGCGGACGAGATTCTCCGCCAGACGTCAAGTAGCAGTCCCACCGCCACTTCTGCAACGTCCTCAGAGAACATGCCGGCAGCATCTGTGACAGCGATCCCCCGGCGGTGGCACTCATTGAGGTTGATGTGGTTCAGGCCGGCGCCAGTGGTGACGACGAGTTGGAGCTCAGGGAGCAACCGTATCAGGTCGGCGGTGACGGGGGCTCCGCCGGAGGTGAGGAGCGCACGTGCGGACTGGGCATGGGCGAGGACGAACTGGTTGAGGGGGAGCGGCGACTCCCAGGCCTTGAGAAAGTGGAAGAGGTGGTCGGGCAATGGCTTGCTGATGAGGGAGAAAGGCAGCGGATCACGGAGGAGGAGGACTTGCGGGAGCGGTTTCTGGGTCTCTTCAGACGAAGCCATTGACTTGCGAGGGAAGCCCCTGACGACTGTAGTGAGTGGGAGAGGAGCCATTGGTGGTTTATATATTGAGTGAACATTCACTTTTGTCCCCCAATTTGAACTCGATTAACACTTTAGTCCCTAAACTTTTTTTACTAATAATTAGGTCAAACATTCATATTTTTACCAATAAATCAATCTAATCATTAGTTTGTCGTTCGATGTGTCACTTACGGAGTTAGATTTCTACTTTTTTATTAGCAAAACATTAAAACGACGTTATTTTGCTTAATAGAAAAATGTAATTACTATTTTATCTTTAACTATATATCATATTTCCAACGAGTTTTATTTTTAAACCAATGGTAATTCGTTAGAAATATGATCAGTAGTTAAGGATAAAACAATCATTACATTTTTCTATTTAGCAAAACGATATCGTTTTAATGTTTTGCTAATAAAAAGTATAAATCTAATTCCGTAAGTGACACATCGAATGACAAACTAACGGTCAAACTGATTTGTTGGCAAAAACATGTATGTTTGAGCCTAATTGTTGGCAAAAAAAGTTTAGAGACTAAAGTGCTGGTTGAGTACAAAATTGGAGACTAAAGTGAATGTTTACTCTTTATATATTCGATGGGACTTAGGTTATGCATAGGAAAAAAGGGTATCTAGATTATGTTTCTAAGAGAAAATAGAATTGTATGAAATGGAAAGAAATCTGTAAATAACATAAAAATTGGTAAGTTTTATTTTAATCACTTTCCAAAAAAAAATTTATGTCAATCTTGTAAACATAAAGAAAAGGATTTTGAAATAAATGTAGGAAGAACGATGAGAGATGAGCATTCAAATCTTTTAAATAATATGGATTTCATCAACTTTGGTTAGAATAAAATGAAACTATAGAATAAAACGTAAAATACTGATTTTATTATATTTCATTCCATTCTCGCTGTGGAACAAAGGTAATTTGAATTGTTCACACAAAAGAAAGTTCATTAGAATTAATTATTCAAGCGTGTTATTTATTTATTTATTCTTTCTGTTGAAATTTTTTTACTGTAATGGAAATCCATGAAAGCTAAAAGATATTGGAGGGAGAAGGGAATACAGAGGAACGAGAGTCTTACTAAAGAAATCCTTACTGAAAGGTTAATGATGATATTAGTGCGTTAAACCATTTTTCATATGTTGCAATAATTTTTTTTTAGCATGAACTACTGGTATCCAAAAGTTTAATGGGTCATGATTAATCCAATTTAAGTTAGGAAGGCCAGCTAGGGTATAAACTCTTCCAAAGTAAATTTTATCAATTCACAAGACTCGAACTTGAGACCTTACTAAGAATTATTTGGTTAGGCACCTAATCGTATCGTCTTTACTAATTTTGGAAAATTTTTTCAATGTTGATTCATGCCGCTTTAGTTCTCTAGCTTACAAAAGTGTGTCAATTCAGTACAAACTATAAACTTTTCACTAATGTTGCTTATTTTCACTAATGTGACACCTAACACAGATGTCACTTGTGCATGGATATTGACGTAACCTGCCCATGCAATATCTTTAAATATAATTCAATATAAAAATTTAAAACTTCAAATAATACATATAAAAAATTAAAATGCTAACTCTAATCACTCATCTTCTTCCTCCAATAAAAAGAAAAAAACAGAGAGGAGCAACAATTAGAAGAGAAGGACTCCGACCCGGAGAAGGTAGAGCAATCAACGAGCTCAAACCAGGGGCATCGCTAGGAAATACCATCACAGAGGGAGTATGAGACATGGCCGAAGTCATCTAAGGGTTGGAGATTGATAGTATAGGAGGCAAAGCAGTGTTGCATGTTTTATATGTAATCACGGAAGTATACCTATCACAACAAGCAAGATAAGGTGGATAAAGTGTCATTTCTACGAGAACACAAAACATCTCCACTAAAAATTAGGAGGTTCACAATCACTCCAAGCCAAATTGAGTTAACTATTGAGGAAGAGGACGTAAATAAGAAAAGAAAGCAGATTCTGAATGAAATAGTGAGATATCAATATGTACAAGGATTCATAATTTATTTTAATTCTATCTTTAAACTCAATTAGACTTTATACGCAGTCGGTTGATTTGTATTGTTATCCTAAAACCTCTCGATGCAATAAGACAGTACTTCATTTTAAGACATTAAACTCCTCCATCTCAAGACAATTAGTACTAGGAAGCTCATGATGACCTAATTGTAATTAGATACTTAGGATGATCATTAAATCTTTTAATACTCCTCACAAATAACCCTAATCTCTAAGAGTAGGGCATGTTTAGTTCAATGGAAAAATTATTCTGTGGAATAACTATTCCATGTGAAATATTTATGCTAGTGTTTGGTTCGCTGATTATGAGGAATAGGATTTCAGAATGGGAATAGACAAGGAAGGTTATAATAGTCCTTACAAAATTGTTAGGAATAGGAAATGCTTATACAAAAAAATTTGTTGAATTGTCTAAAATGTCCTTCAATTTATTTGTTTTTACTCATTAACCCTAAAAAGCCATGAAAACCACCATTCATCTGAAACCCCAAACTCACTCTCTCTCCTTTGCTTCTCTCTCATTATGATCTCTATTGCCTTCTCATGGTGAGCCTCCTCTTCATCACGTGTCTCAGTTGCTCAAAACTACTCTCTGTCATCTTTGGCAAGCTCCATCATTGTCATCGTCAAGCTTTGCATTGGGTTGTCTTCAAGCTCCCTTGTCGTCCTCAAGAGCCTAATTGAACCCAATCCTATTTCCATTTGTGGATCTCCATTGTGTCAGTTTCTTTGCTCTCGATACCTTTTGCAACTATCCAACAACTATCCAGATACACACTCTCTATTAGATTTGTTCTCAAAATTCAAGATAGTTTAGGTACTTGTCGCAATCCCAAAATAAAATGAGTTCACAATATTATTGTAAAAAGGAGTCGCCACTAATCATTTATGAAATTAATCTTAAGGTCGATTAGAAACCTATAATTTATCTAAGGGTGCATGATACTAACCACATAGACTTTTATTGTTCAGTCTTGGACCAAAGTTGAATCTAGGAGTTCTATTATGCTCAAAAGGCACGCGAGCTCACCAACATGCCCTAAATCGGTGCCCTAACAAATTTTCCAAATTTGCCTTTTTTATTTAAACCCAAGTTTTCTATTCTTATGACCAAATACGTGAAAGAATGCACAAGACGATGTATCAAATTTCTCAATAAACAAGATATTACTTTTTGAAGAAATTTTATGGTAAAAGCATATGAGGCATGAGAATGCGAAGATGATCAAAACAGACTTATACAACTTATTAATAGTTTGGAGAGCTCTGTTAATTCCTAGCATATGATTGACACTTAGTGAAAAGTTCTTGAAAGAAAAGGAATGCGTGAATGAAGGACTAATCACGACTTATGAACACATCCATCAATATAAGCATGAAACCTACTGATTTATATGTTAGCCATCCATAAATCAACCTACTCAAACCAATTATCAATCAAAATCAAGAAGTTGCAAACAAGGAAGTGACCTTTAATCAACATGTATTTCATTAGAGCAAGGCTATTATGGGGACAATCCTATCGAAATACATTGTTTAATATCAATAGCAGAAAGGCCAACGTCCCAAGAGATATACCCGATGACAATAAGGACAACACTCGATTATAAGCATGCCTCCAATTAGGTTCAAGAGTATCTTAAACATTAAAAGCCGACACCACGATCATGCTCGACAATGAAGACTTTGCCTAAGGATGAGTGAATTTGGATTTTGAACTCCAAGTTGACAAGACAGGAGGAAAAAAAAAATCTTAATCAACTATGTGTCGCTTATCACAGAATCAAAGTCAAAAGGTCCAACTTTAGGTCTTAGCAAAATCACAAGTTCACGAATTAAGACCAAATGCTGAGATAACAAAGCAATGTGCCTAAACGATTTTAAAGGTTAGACACTATGAAATTGAAATCAAGGACTACCCTTGATTCTAAGGGCTGCAACATATAACTCAAGAATTAACGAGCCATGACTTCTCATGAGGCAAACAACAAGGTTACATATCAAGAAGAACTTGAGCGAATAATGTTTGGTAACTGTAGACACTCGATTTTGACCCGGTCAAATCCTGTTTCGTTCCTATTAGTGTCCCATATTTTAAATTTTATTTCAAAGTTAATTTTTTTATTTTGTTGTTTTATTTCATATAAAAAATTAAAAAAATGAATTTTTTTTTAAAAAGGGTCAATGCAAGAAAGCAATTTTCTTCTTCTTCCTCTCCCCATGTACAGAGAGCTAGTGGAAGCCACGGCCAGCCACGAGATGGCCTTCTCGGACAGCTCCGACCACACTAACGATTCTGTCGAGCTCCCGGCTCTGTCCCGATCTCATCCCCATCCATTCCTGGTCCTCTCTCTCTCCCCCCCTCTAGCCACTTTCGGTCTCTCTCTCTCTCTACCTTTCGGCGTCAAAATCGTCGGTTCCAACCCCGTGCACGCCTCCTCTGACCTCTGCCCTTGTCAGTAGTCGATGAGTCGCCCTTTCTGACCTTCCCGAGCCTCCCCGATCGAGTTCACACCCCCCAAGCTCTCTCTCTCTCTCTCTCTCCCCCCTCCCTCCCTCCCTCTCCTCTTTTCGACTACTACCTTGAGATCGCCGAGCTGAGTGTCGTGCAAGGCACTGCAATCTTGGCCGGCCGTACGTTGCCTCCTATTCCGACCGCCTCTGTTGACTCACCGGAGTTGGAGTTCTTCATCAATACGAGCCTGAGCCCGAGTCTGTGTGAATCAATGAGTCCTCCTCAAATCCCGAAGGTGCCCGAATCTGACATCAAACCAAGCCGAAGTCCCGTTCACTCCTCGACATCATCATCATTGTCGGTTATAGGTACAACTTCTTGATTGGGATTTAAGTCATATCCTTGTAAATAGTTTTTTTTTCTTTCTTTTCTTTTTTTCGAAGTAAACGTTTTGCCAAAAATAGAAAATACAAAAAATTAGAAAGTAAAAAAATTAGGATTCATGTTTTCATGAAGAAAAAAATGGAATAGGATCTTGAAAAAAAATGGAAACTTGTTAGTTAGGATTTTTAGAATGAATATATATTGCTCATCTTTTTTTTTAAGAAAATATAAAAATGATAAAATGAAAAATGAAAAAAATAAAGAAAATCAAAAGGGCAAAAAAAAAATTTTCTAAAAGAAAATTGGAGAATGACTAAGAAACAGGTTGTGAAAAAATCGTGATGATGAAAAGGATCATTCAAAATCCATTTTTTAGTTTAGCCTGAGCACCATTTTCAAATTCTTAGATCAGTTTCAGGTCAAAAATATGTTTCAAAGAGGGTCTAAATATTTTCCAAGGTTTAGGGATCATTTTTTTTGAAAATTTTGGATCGATTTGAGATCTTTTATCGACTTTTCAAAATTAGTCCAACATCATTTTGAATTTTCCAACTCTGTTTCTGATGCTTCTTGTGTATTTTTTGAATGTTCGTAGGTATTGTTAGAATTTTGGGGTCTATTTTTGAAAATTTCGGATCGTATTGGATCGATTTGTGATCTTTTTCAGCTTTTGTTAAATCAGCCCAGATTTATTCTTAGGTTTGTTTCTGATGTATTTTGCGTCATTTAGAGTGATTTTAATTATTTTTAAAGTTTGGGTCGATCCTTGAAGATTTCAGATCGTTTTGGATCGATCCCAGATCATTTATCATCTTTTAAAAATCAGTCCAGCATCTATTTCAGCTTTTTCAGATCTGTCCTTTGAAATTTTTTTCATTTAGAGTAGTCCTAAGTGTTTGTAAGGTCTAGGGAATGGTCCTTGAACTTTTCGGAGCCTTACAAATCAGCCACAGATTTTTTTACCAAACTTTTCTGGTCGGTCCAGAACTTTTGCAAATTTACAGATCAGCCCTTGCAGTTTCAAATCAGTCGAGAAAATTTTGTTAGGCTCAAAACTTCGTCAAATGCTTCAAATCAGTCATCAGGATACTTTCAAGTCCTTCAAAATTAGAAAAATCCTTTTTTTTTGAAGTCTTTTAGGATCCCAAATGATTTAACTCACATTTTACATCATTCTCCAATTTTTCTTATTCTTGTTTTAAGTAAAAAAAACTATCTCGATTCGAATGAATCTATCATGCTTGACTCAGTTGATGGAAATGTCGGTTGAGGTATTTTCATTGATGTGTATTACTTTGATTACATGTGGCCAGGGAAAAATCAATGTACTGAGTGAACCAATATAAATGGGATGGGCAGTGCATGAGAGAGTGATGATGGATGTATGTAATATGATAATAGTGAAAATCTTTACTTTCTACACTTAGATTAGGACAGTTAGTGGTATGTTAGGGTCACGGTACAAATTATCAAATTTCACTATGGGCCATCGATTTGAATTTCGATCAGGGAAACAATTGGATAAATTAAAATATGCAAGCAAACAAATGACTTAGACTTAGGGATGGGTACCAAGTTTGGGCGTATTTTGGCTCTCGAGCTTCAAGATACATAACAAGACCTCCGGATTCAAATCTCAATTTCAAGACCGATAAAAACCTAAATGGTTAGTATCATGATCACTTAGAGACTTAGGCACATAAATGGCCTTAATAAACGATTTAGTGGCGATTTCAATCCAACCTTGATCAAAGTCCCAAGTTAGGCCTTGTGTGTGCTTGATCAATATTTTTTCTCAAGTTAGAACTTTCGACATCGGACAGTTTGGTGACTTTGCTGGGGACATTTTGAGGGTCCGCGCCCCATAATCCCTGGTTGTTTGTTTGTGCACTTTACTTTTGCATTACAACCCTAAATAATGATCGAACCCAAATTGTAGGAACTTCCCTAGGAGGGGGTCAGTAGAAGTACGCCCGTCATGGGAGCTCCCACCGGAAATGGCTTTGAGACACCTCCACTCGATTCGTAAGCTCGACGTACCCTGAAAAGGGGAACCAAGGACATTGCTGATCGAGGGCCTTTAGCACCTACCCTTAGACCCAAGCCTCATGCATAGCATTAAACCTCCAAGCATCCTTGTTGATTGTAATTTTTCCAAGGCCCATGGGCTAGCTCATTCTAGGTTAGTTAGGCCCTTCTTTTGTATTGAGATTTTCATGTATTTTTTGATCGATGAGGCCCATAGGCTAGTTCATTCTAGGTTAGTTGGGCCTTTCTTTTGTATTTTCATGTATTTTCTAATCGACAGGACCCATAGATTAGCCTATGAAGGATAGAAGGGCCTTTTTCTTGTATTTCAATATGAGCTTCTAAGTTAGCTAATTTTAAGTTAGACAACTCATTTCTTTTGTATGAGATTCTGATGTACATGTAACTATGATTAAGTTAGCGAATTGATTTTATTTTTGAACTTGCATCATGTTTTCAAAATAAAACCAAGTAGAGTTGCCATTCATCCTTAAGACGTTTGTTCATCAGTCTGAATGGGGATGGAGCCCATATTTTCTTGTCCCAACATCGATCATCTCACGTGCATTGTCAGTTACACCGGCTAATTTCAAAGGGATTGAAGCTTGCTCGAAGATGTAGCTAATAGAAGGCAAATGCTACTCGATCATTTAGAATATGGTCAAATTGCATATATTAATAGGCAGAAGCATTTATTTGTTGATAGTGATCAAGATCAGGTGTGGGTGAAGCTTGAGGGAGCATTCGAATCTAAGCCTCTCAACTTTGTGAAGAAATTTATTGATGTCTGTGAAGAAGTGACCATCAAGATCGAGACGACAAGGCAAAACCTAGTTGGACAATAGGCACTCCATGAACATCTTACAAGGAACTCGCTTAGGCCCACTAGAAGAGCACAAGCCATGGTAAGCAAATAGTTTGATTGAGCACTTGCATGGAGAATTTTAAAGGAAAATCGAAAATGGTTCAAATTTTTTTTGCAAAATATTTTGTCATTATTTGTGTAAGAACTAAGGAACAAGCATTGGAAGCGCTCAACAAGCTAATGGCATGAATCAGACGACCTAAGGACATTCAAGCGGTATCTTGATTAAATACCCCGTAACGGAGAACGTCTCGTCTCCTTCCCATGATATATAATCAAGACTAATCTATTGATAAGAATGACAACTTGCTAGTGATTTTCTCATGCGTTGTGATTTGGTTTTCCAATTGTTCACTTCTTTTACCTTTTTTTTTATTATTATAGATATGACCACTGGATCTCCAACTTGTAGGTGACCTACTCACATGTGAGCTCAGAACAGGATACAAGATTGAGAACATTAAGGGTAAAAATAGCCACATCCCTACTGGTCAATGATTTTGAATAGAAGAAATTGATCAACACAAGCATGCTAAGATGACATGGCAAAGTGCACTACTCGAATCATAGGCACCTGACATTGCTAAACTCAACACCTTCAATAGCTCAAGCCTAAGAGCCCAAATTCACAGTTCATTGGAAGACACCATGGGGGGGGGGGGGGGGGGGGGGGGGGGGGATGGGATGTGGAGGAGGTCTTGGCTGCACCTTCTGGGATGGCCGATGTTACTATTCTGGAGGAGACGTCTTGGGAGACCTTGATCTGCTAGCTTGCAGGAAACGAGGAGCTACCAAATTGGACTAGGAACTTGTACTCATGCCTCTTGATGGGTAAGGAAGTTCAGAAAATGATGTTACCTGCACATGGTTTGCCATGAGCCTGTGACGGATGAAGGGATCTTCCGATGGCTTACCTTTGTAAAGAAATCCCTTTACGAAATATCACATGCTTTAGTATGATATTCTCTTGTTCCTTCTATTTGTTATTCTCGAATAATTACCACATTTCTTTTCCAGGTACCTAAATGACAAAAGATGTGATAACTCAGTCTTTCTTCAAGAAATTCTTGATGACTTTGACCCAGTATTTTATGGGGAAGAGTCGTATAGGGATGACACCCCAAAAGAGATTGTGGAAAGCTAGGAGCGGTTCAAAGAAAACAAGCCTATGATTGCTGAAGCTATTTACGTGATCAATATTGACATAGAAAAGGAGCCACGAACGCTTAAAATTGGGGTTGGTCTGGATGAAATCCTATGTGCTTGAATGATCGATTTGTTGAAGGAATTTCAGGAAGTATTTGCATGGTCCTGTGCTGACATGCCTTGATCCCAAGATAGTGCAACGCTTTCTGCCAATCGACATCATTAAATTCCCTCTTGTAAGGCAGCATTTGCACAAGCAAAAGAAAGATTTGATTTTGTAAATAAAGGAGGAAATCGTGAAACAGATTAATGCTGGCTTCTTGGAGGTGAGTAACGATTCAGAGTGGGTAGCCAATATAGTCGCCGTCATGAAGAAGGATGGAAGAGTACAAGTTTGTGTGGACTATCGAGATCTCAATAAAGCCACCTCAAAGGATAACTTTCCACTCCCTCACACTAATATGCTCGTTGATAACACAGCATGTCACGAGATGTTTTCCTTCTGGATGGTTTCTTGGGTTATAATCAGATAAGAATGGTGGAAGAAGATAAGTCAAAGACGACCTTCATAACCATGTGGGGAACATTCAGTTACTGCGTTATGCCCTTTGGGCTATAAAATGCAGGTGCCACTTACCAACGTGCCATGGTCACCTTATTTCACGACATGATACACAAACAGATAGAAGTCTATGTGGATGACATGATTGCAAAGTCACATGAAGGGAATGACCTCTAGTTAACTTGCGCATGCTCTTCCAACGCCTCTTGAAATAAAGCTCAAACTCAACCCCGCAAAGTGCGTTTTTGGAGCCACACTTTTGGGCTTCATTGTCAGTAAGAAGGGCATAGTATTCGATCCGGATAAGCCAAGGCAATCATGAATCTACCCCCACTAGCTACAGTAAGAGAAGTAAGAAGCCTGCTTAGGAAATTGAATTATATAGCCCATTTCATTGCCAATCTCACTAATAAATGTCAACCTCTTTTTCGTTTACTATGAAAGAATTCAGTGATTGAATGGGATGATCATTGCCATTGGGCCTTTGAAGACAATAAAAGCTTACTTGGCTAGCCCTCTAATACTAGTCCCGCCCATTCCAGGTAGGCCACTCATCATGTACTTAATTGTGCGACGAGAATCCTTAGGCTCAATGCTGGGACAGGTCGATGAAATGGGACACCGGGAGTAGGCTATCTATTACTTGAGCAAGAAGTTCACTGAAGGAGAAGCACGATACCCAGAAGTGGAAAGATTGTACTATGCACTTACATGGGTAGTCCAACGTTTACTATACCATACACCTAATATCCAAGACAGATCCACTTCGATACCTACTCAAGAACCTTGTGTCAACTCGGAATTTGTCGAAATGGTAAGTTCATCTGGCTAAGTATGATAGCCAGTATGTGCCTAGGGTATCAATGAAAGGGCTAGCCTTGTAGACCACCTTGCCGAATTTCCAACTGAGGATGATCAGCCACTTAAGGATGAACTCCTAGATGATGGGATCTTGATGATGGAGGAAGAGTCGGAACAAAAACATGGGTGGAAGATGTATTTTGATGGGGCAATCAACTCAATGGGATATGGGATAGGAGCAGTGGCGATTTCTCCACAAGGTTGGCATATTCCAGTAGCTGCCAAAGTAACATTCCCTTTCACGAATAATGTGGCAGAATATGAGGCATGCATCCTAGGATTAAGAGCTGCAATAGATATGAAAATTTGTGAGCTTGAAGTGTTCGGTGACTTAATGCTTATCTTTTTCCAAACAGTGGTACAGTGGAAGATGAGGGATGGAAAGATATTCTCGTATCACCAATCCTTGGAAAAGATTTCAGAGGAGTTTGATCATATTAATTTCTCCTATACTCCACGAACCAAGAACCAAATCGCTGATGCTTTAGCAATACTTGCTCCAATGATGTGTATTTCAAGGGATAACCTGATCAACCCTCTCGAGATCAAAGTCAGCGATTGTCCTGCACATTGTTGCATGATCGAATGAGGAAAAGAAGCCCCCCGATTTGTGGATATTAAGAGGTACCTTGAATTTGGTTAGTTCCCAGATGGCACAGATAGGAATGACAGGAAGACCATTCATCGACTTGCCTGCTATTACTTCTTGAGTAGAAACATGCTTTATCATAGCTCATTCAACACCACTCTACTACACTATCTAGACTCTAAAGAGGCTGAGCACTTGATGAGTGAAGTCCATGAAGGGAGTTGTGGTCCTCACATGAGCGGACACATGTTGTCAAGGAAGATCATGAGAATGGGTTATTTTGGGTAAATCATGGAAACAGATTGCATCAAGCACGTTCAACACTGCCACCGTTGTCAAATCTATGCAAATTGAATTAATCCTCCATGCGAATTGCACCCGATGTCCTCACCATGGCCTTTCTACATCTGGGGAATGGATGCAATTGGTCTTATCTCACCCAAGGCATCTAATGGACACGTCTTCATCCTGGTGGCCATTTACTACTTCACAAAATAGGTCGAAATTGAGTCTTATGCTGCACTGACTGCTAAGGTGGTAGTTCAATTCCTCAAGCATAACACAGTGGATCGTTATGGTGTTCTTGAGACCATCATCATGGATAATGCGAAGAACTTCAACAACAAGGCAATCGACAAATTTTGTGAGCATTTCAAGATCAAGCATCACAATTCTTCGCCTTATTGACCTTAGATGAATGGTACAGTCGAGGCCGCAAATAAGAATTTAAAGAAAATCATCGAAAAGATGATAGTGACTTAGAAGGATTGGCATGACATGCTTCCTTGGGCTCTCATGGTGTATAGGACATCTATTCGCACATTGACAGGGGAAACTCTCGACTTGCTCACATATGGGACCGAAGCAGTTTTGCCAGTAGAGGTGTTGCGATAAAAATAGATAACCAAAAAGGCACGCAAGTATACGTATCGCGCAAGTAATAAAGTGATGAATATCGAGATCGTTCCCACGAGGATCTAAGTCAATCAAACTAAGCAATAAACCAAGCAATCAAGCCAAGCTAGGCAATTCGAAATTGGATTGGAATTTAATGAAAACAAGAAAGGTAAATCGAAAGCAATTAGAAGAAATTCAATCAGTTTAATGAACCTAGGGCTCACAACTTCCCTCAATTCTACTTCTAAATCCAATCCCACTCTCTATATGCAATTGACTACGGTGTTACTATCCTAGGGTTTTGTGTCTCCTTGCCTACCTCTCGGTTTAACAAGAACGTGTTTCTAGGACGATACTAATCACTCTATCTCTAGGCAATTAATATTAAGAAACCCATTGAGTTCGAACCCTAATTTGGATACCTAGGGTGATCGGCTAATCTCTCGATGCTTCTCACAAATAATCCCGACCTCTCGGCGTGAATTATCCTAAGTTATACTATCTCCGACGTGATTTCGACTCCCTCTCTCGAGTTCATCGATCTCTCCTATTCGATCTAATTGGTGGTCAGTCAATCAGAAAGCATTAGTTCGAGAATATTATAAGTAACACGGTTGTAATTAATTACATATAAGAGAAAGAGAAGAACTTAGAAAATAGAAAAGAGTTCCATTGCTTGCCCTAGGGAATAGGGAATTAGTTCATGATGGAATTGAAAACAACTACGAAGAAGAAGTTGGAATACATCGTGAATCAATAGAAAAGAAAAGGGAAAGAGAAAACTCTAGGTAAGCTGATGCCGATCTCTCGAGCCTCGAGCCGTCTTGAAGTGCTCCCCTTCCTTCCTCTTGATCACGAGCTTCTTGATCTCCTTGTAGCAAAAGAAATCTGGAACTGAATGTTGGATGGATCCCCCCCAGGTCATCTTGCTTGCTGGTCTATTTATAGCCTTCTTCATATCTTGAAAATATCTTTACAATACATTGTAGCCTTCTTCATATCTTGCAAGATTCTCTCTTTCCCGGCTGAGTTGAATTGCAATCTTTTTGTCCCCCAAATATTTCTAATTTAGCCTAGAAATATTCTGTGTAATATTTGGGTTGACTGATTTCGATTCGGCAATTAATCTCCAGAGTTCGCTGCTGAGCTGTCTTGGATCGCGGTCCTGTGCTGCGATCCTTCTTCATTGGCTTCATTAGTGTCGCGATCCTGTGTTGCGACCCCTACTGTTATGCTCTTCTATTCAGCTTCTGTCTTTAGTCGGGATTCATCTTTGAGGCCTGGTTGATCTTCCAATATGTATCTACATCACAAAATACCTCAAGAGTATTAACATTCTTAAAATACCCCGACTTTTAACAATGCCAACTCCGTTATGTTCAACAAGGAAAGATTGCATAATTAAGCACATGAACTAAGTCAAACTCGATTATCTTGTTCAAATCTAGGCCGGAAAAGCATGCAAATAATAAATCTTTTACACAATTATCAAGAGGTCGAGATTCCATCGATGAGAGTCCTTGCAAAATCAGAGCTTGAAGAAGCGGAATGGGCTAGATTACAATACAAGCAGTTGAACTTGATCGACGAAAAGAGGCTAATTGCACTATGCCATGGCCAATGCTACCAAAGATGCATGGCTCGGGCATTCAATAATAGAGTGCACCCGGTGTGTTTGATTCAAGAGACTTGGTACCCTGAAAGATATTGCACATAACCCCGGACTCATGTGGGAAGTTCACTCCCAAGTACGAGGGACCTTACATAGTCAAGAAGGTTTTCTCAGGAGGTGCCTTGATTTTAACTAATATGGATGGGGATGAGCTCTCGAGCCTTGTCAATGTTGATTCTATAAAGAAATCTTATGCTTAATAAGGCATATGCTTTTAGACACCATCCACTGTGTGACCCCAGAAATAGAAAAAGAAGCAGAGAGAAAGGGATTCTTGATAAAGACCCAATCTGACTCACTGTCCTATGGGAGAATGAGAGAGAGAAAAACTCCCGCTAGGCTGAAATCCAAAAGGGTGGCCTAGGCAAAAATAAGGGAATAGCGGTGCGATCGAAAACCCGAAAGGCCGATCGTAGCAAAAGGAGAGTGAAATATTCCCGCTGGGTCACAAACTCGAAAGGGCAGCCCAGGCAAAAGTTAGGGTATTTGAGTAGTGCGGCCAAATCCAAACAAATAGCCGTAGCAAAAGGAGAGCTATTGAGAGAAAAAAATAAAACATGCCTGCTAGGATGTGGTTCTCTGCCCATTCTGGGCCTGTATTACTGTGACAAACAAGATGTCCCAAGGACAAGCGAGACATAATTGTTCCATCATGCCATACCAAAGGAAGTCTAAGGGCACTATCGGACTTCAAAAGTTCCGACTTGAGAAAGAGAATGGTGTGAGGTTCGCACGAGGCCTAGTTTGGGACTTTAAATTGGGTTGGATTGGAGTTGCCATTAAACTGTTTATTAAAGCCATTTAGGCGCCTAAATAACTAAGTGATCATGATACTATCCACCTAGTTTTTTGTTGTCTCGGAACCAAGATTTGAGTCCGGAGGTCCTATTACGTATCTTAAAGCTTGAGAGCCAAAATATGCCCAAACTTGATACCCGTTTGTTTGCACCTTTTGATTTGTCCAATTGTTTTCCTGATCGAAGTTCGAATCAATAGTCCAGAGAGAAATTCGATAATTCATACCACAACCCTAGCATGCCACTAACCGTCCTAATCTAAGCACAGAAAGTAAAGGGTTCCACTATTATTGGGATCACATACATCCATCATCATCTCTCACCACCCAATTACATTATCGCACTCAATACATTAACTTTCCCAATCCCATATATAAATTGAAGCAGTACACATAAATGAAAATACCTCAAACAATATTTACACTGATCAAGTCAAGCACAATAGATTCATTCGAATCGAAACAAGTTTTTTTTATACTTAAAACAAGAATAAGAATAAGAAAAATTGGAGAATGACATAAAATTGAGTTAAATCGTTTAGGACCCTAAAAATCCAAGAAATTATGTACCCTTGAAAAATTCAAAAGATACTCCCCAAAGTCAATTTGTCTTGCTTCAAAATACCTGAACTTGACTTGAAATGTTTCAAAATTTTTAAGGATCAAACCCTAAGTCTTGGGAGACACTTAAACCCACTTTAAAACACACAAAAATATGAGGAACTGATCTGGAAAATTCGGGTAAGGTGCTGGACTGAATTTAACAATACGATAAAAGACACTGAATCGATCTGGAACGATCTAAAATTTTCAAGACCCAACCTTAAACCTTAACAAAACCTAAGAACACTCCTAAACACACAAAATGACATAAGCAACGGAGTTAAAAAAAACTCGGAATAGAGTTGGACTGATTTAAAAAAAAAGCTGATGAAAGGCCTTGAATTGATCTGAAACGATATGAAATTTTTTAAAAATGAACTCCTAAATTCTAACAACACCTAAGACCATCCTAAAACACACAAAAAAAATCAGAAACAAGGCTGAAAAATTCAGGGCATAACCGGATTGATTTTTTTTAAAAAATAAGGATAGGCCCCGAATCGATCCAATATGATACGAAATTTTCAAAGACGGATCCCTAGACTTCTAGGGAACATTTAAACCATTTAAAAATGGATATTGACATCTCGAGCTGATCACGATTTTTGCACAACCCATTTCTTAGTCATTCCCCGATTTTCTTATATAATTTTTTTTTATTTTTTTATTTTTTTTTCATTTTTCATTTTATCATTTTTATATTTTCTGAAAAAATATGAGCAATATATATTCATCCTAAAAATCCTAACTAACAAGTTTCCATTTTTTCAAGGATCCTTTTCCATATTTTTCATGAAAACATCAATCCTAATTTTTTATTTTCTCAGTTTTTTTGTATTTTCTATTTTTCGCAAAACATTTATTTTGAAAAGGAGAAAAGAAAACAAAAGAAAGTAAAAGAAACTATTTACAAGGACAAGGCCAAAATCCCGATCAAGAAGTTATACTTGTAACCGACGATGATGACGATGTCGAGGAGTGAATGAGACTTTGGCTTGGTTTGATGTCAGATCCAGGCACCCTCAGGATTTGAGGAGGGCTCCTTGATTCACACAGAATCGGGCTCGATCTCGATGATTGGCATGGGCTCGGCTCGGATTGGTGAAGAATTCCAAACTGGTGTTGGAATCGGGCTCGGATCGGCGGCAGATTCGAAGACAATCGAATTTGAAACGGGATGAGAGTTGGGGGGTGGAGGGGGGGGGGGGGGTGAAGAGAGAGCTCGAGAGAGTGTGAACTCATTCGGGGAGGCTCGGGAAGGTTAGTAAGGGCGGCTCATCGAGGGCTGAGACTGGCGAATGTTAGAGGAGGAGTGCACGGCACCGGAACAGACGATTTCAGTGCCGCAAGGTAAGAGAGAAAGAGCCAAAGTGATCGGAGAAGGGGAGAGAGAGAGGACCGGGAATGGACGGGGATGGGATCGGGACGGAGCCAGGAGCTCGACAGAGTCGTTGGTGTGGTCGGAGGTGGCCGAGAAGGCTGGCCTGTGGCTGGCCATGCTTCCTCTGATTCTTGGCTACGTGGGGAAGACGATGAACAGTGCCTTCATGTACTCTTCATGCATTCAGCCCTCTTTTTTTTTTAATTTTATTTTGAAATTTTTTTAAATTTTCTGTATGGAATAAAATAAAAACTTTCAAATTTGAAATATGGGACACTAATAGGAACGAAACGAGGTTTGACCAGGCCAAAATCAAGTGTCTACAGCTGCCTCTCTTTGGGCTGACACTCGTAGTGTGACTGTCCCAAAGACGAATAGAAACCGATTTTGACCTAGTGCACCGTCGCCCTTGAAGTATGAGGTTGATGAATTAAGGACTCCTGAAGTTCAGTGCAATTTGAACTAGCTTGCTCACATCATGTGATCCTTCAATTATGCTTCAATTCAGGCCTACAATTGAAGAAAAATTGATTAGCAAGATATGCAGAATAATTCATGTGCATTTGAAATTAGAAGAATTTTGTGGAACTTCCTACTGTATTCAACTTTACAGAGTATTTCCACTGAAGAAAAGATGGATTTACAAGACGTTATCACTGTGATCAGTTTTATAGAACGTCTAAACCAAGGGAAGCCAGATTTACAAGACACTCCCACTGTAACCAGTTTTACAAAATGTCTTCCCTGAAGAGAAGATGGATTTACAAGACATTCTCACTGTGGTTAGTTTTATAGAATGTCTAAACCAAGGGAAGACTGATTTATAAGACACTCCCACTGTAATTAGGTTTATAGAATGTCTCCATTAAACGAAAACAGATTTGCAAGAAGTTCCCACTGTGTTCAGTTTTACAGAACGTCTAAACCAAAGGAAGGCAGATTTACAAGACAATCCCACTGTAATAAGTTTTACAGAATGTCTTCACTGAAGGAAAGCAGATTTACAAGATGTTCTCACTGTATTCAACTTTACAGAACATCTACACCAAAGGAATGCAGATTTAGAATACACTCCCATTGTAATCAGTTTTACAGGATGTCTTCACTAAAGGAAAACGGATTTACAGGATGTTTCCACTGTGTTCAGTTTTACATAATGTCTAAACCGAGGGAAGATTTTTCTCAACTAATCATGCAATGATCAAACAAATGATGGGGGATTTTGGTCCTGATCATGGTGTGGTAGTCATGCTTTGAAATTGGTGTTCCTCGCGCTCCACGTTGTCTAGACATCCAACTTTAGGTATGCGTATGAGAACATCCCCTACTAGCCTCCGATGCTTTCCTGAACTCCGAATCTATAGGACAGAAGGTGAAGATAGCCATTGGGCGCAACCCTTGTTACCCCCTTCGCCATGCCACATGGGGATTACTCCTTAGAAAACATCTCCAGCAGCCTATGATCTGACAAACTGCAAGAAAGAGTTACTAACCAAGCTTTCCATCAGGTCACTTGCGACCCCTCATAACTCGGATGAGTAAAAGAGTTTGTGACTAGATGTAAGCGATATATAACTTGTAACTGATTTAGGAATCCACTGAGGTCTCTTAGATGTCCAAAATTTCAAGAAAGTATTTTTATGAGGCATGGGACAAGTGAATTCAAATGGGCTTTTGAGATTGCCCCAAATTTCAAAGGATATGTGTAACTCAATTCTTTTTCAAGGGACCCCCTTCTGAGACCTTGCAGGCCTTTAGCAACTCCTTGAATTGAACCCTTAGACTTCCTTTGGTGTGGCGTGATGCAGCAATTCTATCTTGCTTGTACTTGGGACATCTTGTTTGTCACAGTGGTTTAGGCCCTAACTTTTGCCTAGAATGGGCAGAGTACCACCTCCTAGCAGGCATGTTTTATTTCTTTTCTCTCAATAGCTCTCCTTTTGCAACGACTGATTGTTTAGATTTGGCCGCACCACTCAAGTTCCCTAACTTTTGACTAGGCTGCCCTTTCGGGTTTTCGACCAAGCGAGAATATTATGCTCTCCTTTTGCTACGATCACCCTTTCGGGTTTTGAACGCACCGCTATTCCCTTATTTTTGCCTAGGCCACCCTTTCAAGTTTTCAACCTAGTTGGAGTTTTTTTTGGTCTCTGTTTTTTTCTCATTCTCCCACAGGATCGTGAGTCACATGAGGTCTTTATCAAGAATCCCTTTCTCTCTGCTTCCTTTTCTCTTTCTCGGGTCGCACGATGGACGGTGTCTGAAAGTGCATGCCTTATTAAGCATAATATTTCTTTACAGAGTCAAATTTAACAGGGCTCGGGAGTTGCCCCCATCCATATCAGCTAACATCAATGCACCTCCTGATAAAACTTTCTTGACTATGTAAGGCCCCTCATACTTGAGAGTGAACTTCTCACATGAGTCCGGAGTTATGTGCAATATCTTTCAGAGTACCAAATCTCCTGATTCAAACACAGGTGGGTGCACTCCCTTATTGAATGCCTGAGCCATGCGTCTTTGATAGCATTGGCCATGGCATAGCGCAGTTAGCCTCTTTTCATTGATCAAGTTCAACTGCTCATATCATAATCTAGCCCATTCTGTTTCTTCAAGCTTTTCTTCAAGCTTTGATTTTGCAAGGACTCTCATTGATTGAATCTTGACCTCTATTGGCAAAACTGCTTCAGTCCCATATGTGAGCGAGTAGGGAGTCGCCCCTGTTAATGTCTGGATAGATGTCCTATACGCCATGAGAGCCCAAGGGAGCATGTCATGCCAATCATTGTAAGTCACTGTCATCTTTTCGAAGATTTTCTTTAAATTCTTATTTGTAGCCTCGACTACACCATTCATCTGAGGTTGATAAGGCAAAGAATTGCAATGCTTGATCTTGAAATGCTCACAAAGTTCATCGATCGCCTTATTGTTGAAGTTCTTTGCATTATCCGTGATGATGGTCTCAGGAACACCATAATGATCCACTATGTTGCGCTTGAGGAATTGAACTACCACCTTAGTGGTCACAGAGGCATAAGACTCAGCTTCGACCCATTTTGTGAAGTAGTCGATGGCTACTAGGATGAAGACATCTCCATTAGATGCCTTGGGTGAGATAGGACCAATTACATCCATTCCCTACACCGAGAAAGGCCATGGTGAGGACATCGGGTGCACTTCGCTTGGAGGGGTGTTAATTCGGTTTGCATAGATTTGACAATGGTGGTAGTGTAAAACGCGCTTGATGCAATTTCTTTCCATGGTTGACCAGAAATAACCCATTCTCATGATCTTTCTTGCCAACATGTGTCCGCTCATATGAGGCCCACAACTCCCTTCATGGACTTCACTCATCAAGTGCTCAACCTCCTTAGAATTCAGACAACGTAGTAGAGTGGTTTTGAATGAGCAACGATAAAGCACGTTTCCACTCAAGAAGTAATGGCAAGCAAGCTGAAGAACAATCTTCCTATTATTCTTATCTGTGCCATCTGGGAACTGATCGAATTCAAGGTACCTCTTTATATCCGCGAACCAAGGGGCTTCTTCTCCTTGTTTGATCATACAACAATGTGCGAGACGATCGTTGAATTTGATCTCGAAAGGGCGATCATGTTATCCCCTGAAATACACACCATTCAAGCGAGTGTTGCTAAAGCATCAGCGAATTGGTTCTTGGTTCGCGGAGTATAGGAGAAATTAATCTGATCAAACTCTTCTGAGATCTTTTCCAGGTATTGGTGATATGGGAGTAGCTTCTCATCCTTCGTCTTCAACTATCCCACTGTTTGGAAGATGATAAGCATTGAGTCACCGAACACTTTGAGCTCACGAATTTCCAGATCTATTGCTGCTCGTAAGCCCAAGATGCATGCCTCATATTCTGCCACATTATTCGTGCAAGGAAACGTTACTTTAGCAACTACTAGAATATGCCAACCTTGTGGTCCTATCCCATATCCCATTGAGTTGATTGCCCCATCAAAATACATCTTCCATCCTTGTATTTGTTCTGACTCTTCCTCCACCGTCAAGATCCCATCATCTAGGAGTTCATCCCTAGGGGGCTCATCATCCTCAATTGGAAATTTGGCAAGGTGGTTTGCCAAGGCTTGCCCTTTCATGGTACCCTAGGCACATACTGGATATCATACTTGGCCAGCTAAACTTGCCATTTCGACAAATTCTGAGTTGACACAGGCTTCTCGAGTAGGTATCGAAGTGGATCTATCTTGGATATTAGGTGTATGGTGTAGTACAATGTACATTGACATAAACATTAGACCACCCATGTAAGCTCACAACACAATCTTTCCACTTTTGGGTATCATGCTTCTCCTTCAGTGAAGTTCTTGCTCAGGTAATAGATAGTCTTCTCCTTGTCTCTCGTTTCATGCACCTGCCCCAGCATTGAGCCTAAGGATTCTCGTCGCATAGCTAAGTACATGATGAGTGCCCTACCTAGAGTGGGCGGGACTAGTATCGAAGGGCTAGCCAAGTAAGCTTTTATTGTGTCAAAGGCCCTCTGGCAATCATCATCCCAATTGATAATGACATTCTTTCATAGTAACCAAAAAAGAGGTTGACATTTATCAGTGAGATTGGCGATGAAATGGGCCATATAATTCAATCTCCAAAGGAGGCTTCTTACTTCTCTTACTGTAGTTGGTAGGGGTAGATTCATAATTATTGCCTTGGCTTTATCCGGATAGACTTCTATGCCCTTCTTACTGACAATGAACCCCAAAAGTTTTCCTGAAGCGGCTCCAAAAACACACTTTGCAGGGTTAAGTTTGAGCTTATATTTCTAGATGCGTTGGAAGAGCATGCACAAATTCACTAGATGGTCCTCCCCTTCACGTAACTTTGCGATCATGTCATCCACACAGACTTCTATCTATTTGTGCATCATGTCATGAAACAAGGTGACCATGGCACGTTGGTAAGTGGCACTTGCATTTGAGCCCAAAGGGCATAACTCAGTAACAAAATGTTCCCCACATGGTTATGAAGGTTGTCTTTTACTTATCTTCTTCTGCCATTCTTATTTGATTATAAGTTGAGAAACCATCCATGAAGGAAAACATCTCATGACGTGCGGTGTTATCAACGAGCTCATCAGTGTGAAGTAGTGGAAAGTTGTCCTTTGGGTTGGCTTTATTGAGATCTCGATAGTCCACACAAACTCGTACCCTTCCATCCTTCTTCATGACGGGGACTATATTGGCTAACCACTCTGAGTAGTTACTCACCTCTAGGACGCCAGCGTTAATCTGTTTCACCATCTCCTCCTTTGTTTGTAGAATCAAATCTTCCTTCTGTCTGCGTAAATGCTACCTTACAAGAGGGAATTTACTGGTGTCGATTGGTAAAAAGTGCTGCACTATATTGGGATCAAGTCCAGGCATGTCAGCGTGGGAGCACGCAAATACTTCCTGAAATTCCTTCAACAAATCGATCATTCGAGCACGTTGAATTTCATCCAGACCAATCCCAATTTTAAGCGTTTATGGCTCTTCTTCTATGCCAATACTGATTACATCGGCAGCTTTGACAGTCATAGGACTTATTTTCTTCGAACAGCTCCCAGCTTTCCACGATCTCTTTAGGGGTGTCATCTTTTTACAACTCTTCCCCGTAAAGTATCAGGTCAGAGTCATCAAGAACTTCTTGAAAATGGACTGAGTTATTGCATCTTTTGTCATTTAGGTACTTGGAAAAGAAATGCGGGAATTATTTGAGATTAACAATTAGAAGGAACAGGAGAAGATCAGACTGAAGCAGGAGAAGATTAGTTTGAAGTATGTGATATTTCATAAGGGGATTTCTTTAGAAAGGTAAGCCATAGGAATATCCCTTCATCCGTCACGGGCTCATGGCAAACCACGTGCAGGCAACATCATTTTCTGAACTTTCTTACTCATCAAGAGGCACGAGGGAAGTATGGGAACTACAGTCTAGTTGGGTAGCTCCTCGTTTCCTACAAGTGGGCAGATCAGGAGCTCCTGCGACTTCTCCTCCAGAATAGCCCCAACATGGGACGCAACGTCAATCGTCCTAGAAGGTGCAGCCATGACCTCCTCCACATTCTCTCCAATGATGAGAAGTGGCTTTTGGAAGAGGATAGGGCTAGTCGGTATCATGGCGTCTTCAAATGGGCTGCCTATAATATTCAGACATGCAAGCTTCCAAAGCTCCCTCTTGGCACGTATGCTCATGAGCTCATGCTTCGAGGGGTGAAAGCCTAGGCCATGCTTCTCTGTGTTTCCTTCTAACATGAGGGGAGTGCGGATTCCCTATCCATGAGCTCCCAATCCAGAATTGAGAGTGAAACCATTCCTAAGTAGGGTTTCCCCTACCATTCAATCGACACATTGGGGTGAGGCTCACAGAGATCTTTGATCACAGAGACCAGTTCTAGAGTTTGGTAAGACGAGGCTTCCTGATCAGCATCCCCAATGTATGGCACTACTATTTCCTTGTAGATGGAGTAGTCATCTTCACCATGGACGTTAGTGAGCTTGTTGTCCACAATGAATTTGACTTTTTGATGAAGGCTCGAAGGTACAACACCTATGGCATGAATCCATGGACGCCCTAGCAACATATTGAAGGCGTTGGGGATGTCCAAGACTTGGAAAGTGATGCTGAACATGCAGGGCCCTATCTCGATTGGTAGGTTGATCTCACCACATACTTCACAACGGGTTCCATCAAATGCCCTTATAGTAGATTTAGAGGTTCGGATTCGAGACATATCCACTTGGAGCCGTTTGAGTGTTTGAAGTGGGCGCACATTGAGAACGGAGCTATTATCGACCATCACCCTAGCTATGATGAAGCCTTTGCACTTGCAGACTATATGCAAGGCTTTCACATGCTCGTTCCCATTAGGTCCTAACTCTTCATCCATGAACGAGATCTAATTGCTAAAGATCGATCCCACTACATTTTCGACTTGTCTGGTCGTGGTCTCACTCGGAACTTTTGCCTCAATAAGTACTTTGAGAAGAGCCTCCCTATGTGGCTCAGAGTTCAAAAGGAATGTAAGAAGAGAGGTCTGGGCAGGAGTTTTGCCCATTTGCTCGACTATCTTGTACTCATTGGCCTTAATCACCTTCATAAAGGCCACAGATTCCTCGTCGTCACCTTCTTCTTGGGCATCTCTTCTGTCACCGTCTTACCCTTACTTTGTTGGTCCGATGTGATGTAGCAACTGCCAAAGCGTGTCATTCCTAGCACTTCTTTGTCCTCGCTAGCATCGACAACTCTTGGCTCATAGATCCAGGGCACCCTTTTGTTGTCTTCATAAGGAAAGGGAGCCGGGACCTTGACGACTATAGGAGCATCTTTGATAGCCGAGGATGTTTCTACAGGGACATAGTCAATGACCAATTTTGTCAACATGGTCACTAATCTTCCTTCGAAAACTTTCTAAGAGCAAGCCTCCGACATGTTGATAGTTTGATGTGAAGTGGGGGTATGAGCTGGTAGTGGACTGGAGTTGACATTGGGTGGCCGTAGAGCATTGAAGGCTAATTTGCCTTCATCTATGAGATTTTGGACCACATGCTTCAGCCTCGGGCATTTGTCTGTCAAATGCCCTCGAAAGCCCAAGTGGAGCTCACATTCTACATTAGAGTCTTGATTGCGTGTTACGAATCCAGGAAGGCAGCTTTCTCCCATGACATATCCCTTCTCCTTGAGCACTCGAAATAGTTGAGACAATGGAATAGGTACTGGGGTAAATTGCCTTGGAGGCCTGCTTTGCTGATTTGCCCCGTTGTTTGTGACAACAATATTTTTGGGTGCTACAGGTTGCGCCAGTGGAACTGCCTGAGAGTACGTGATTTGAGTAGGAAGGACACGCGGCGGTGCTTGATAAATCGTGTTCATGGTTGTTTCTTTTCTATTTTTCTTTGGAAGGTTTGGTCTTTTAATAGCTTCTGAGGATGATGCCTTGGAGGGGTCTAGCACCCTCCCTTCACGAATACCCTTCTCCACCGACTTCTCAACCTCAATAAGGTCAGCAAATGTTGTGGAAGCTTGACTGAGCATGTGGGTGTAGAACGGTGCACGCAGCGTTTCTATAAAGAGAGATGCCATCTCCTTCTCTATTAAGGGTAGTTGGACCTGAGTGGCTTGAGCGCACCATTCTTGAGCGTACTTCTTGAACAACTCATTATCCCTCTTTGTCATTGCCTGCAAGTTGGCCAGAGTTGGGGCAGCATCCAAATTTAAACTGTATTGCTTCTTGAAAGCCTTGGCCAAGTGTTCCCAAGTCGGGACATCGGCTGCTTTCAGTTGGGCGAACCATAAAAGAGTTGGCCCTGTCAGGCTTTCCTGGAAAGTGTGTGTCATAAATTGTTTATACTCATGATATTTGGCCATCTTTAAGCAGTAAAGCCTCAAGTGGGTTACAGGATTAGTGGTCCCATCGTACTTTTCAAAATCAGGGATCTTAAACTTCGCTGGTATAGCCATAAGTGAGAACAAGCAAAATATGCATAGTCACTTCCTCCATATAGGTCGTATCCTTGGAGAGCCTTCATCCATTCTTCAATCCTTTTGAGTCTTTTTTCTTGTTCAGATTCATCTGGTTATGAGCTCATTTGGATAGTGATGGGAGTGATTTCAACATCTTGAGTGGGGTTGGGAAGGGCTATTTCTGGATTGAGTGGTGGATGGACAGGAGGATTATTTTGGGCTGGTGGAGCTAAGTTTGCCGTTGGAGTGATCCAAGATGGTGAAGTCGCTACATCTGCAAGGGCCCGAGTTTGCGCAGCCAACACATTGATCAGCTGCTCAAGCTAGGTTAAGAGGTTTCCAACGGTCTGGTCCAATCCGGTGATGCGTTGCTCCTAGTTCATTTGCTTCTCCATTCTCGCCCTTGATCTTGTTCGTATTGGACTATGCCTCGCCAGATGGTGCTGTGATCAAAAAAGAAAAACAGTTGGAATTAGTGTCTTGAAATAGAAGACTTGACGCATGAGAAATCACTTTTGGCCAAACACTGCTTTAATTCATAAATCACTGAGCCTTAGTCATATTTTTCTAATAAAACAATATAACAAAAGTTTGAAAAGAAAACAAAGGCTCTCATGTCTAAATATCATCCTAATACCCCTTTAGCCTCGTTCTTCCTCATGGCTTATAGCTCGATCCTTGTCTGTCATAGCTCCTCCAATGCCTGGTCTCTCTCATCTTGGAGTCGGGTTACATCTTTAAGCCATGCCTTTCACTAGTACTTCACCTTGATAGACATCTGATGGTAGTGGTTGGTCCACACTAGACTATAATTTGGAGATGGAGTGTCGATGACCTTGTTCAGATCAACAGGAAGCTAAAGGATCTTAGGATCCATGGCATGGATGTACTCGCGAGTGGCTAAGTAGATCCGTTCCTCTTCAGAGTCAGGTTCTGCTAATGTGATCGGAAAATACTCATGTGTACTCCAAAGCCTCTTGACTTCTTCAAACTTATCTTTGGCCGCCTCAAGAGAGAGTTCTCGAAAATTGAGGTAGAGGTCATGTCCATCCTCGACAAGTGGTATGGCTTGTAGTCCCCCGTATTGACGATAAACACGTGTTGGAAAATAGGTCAAAGTTCCAGAGTATCCCAAGAGTGTAATCCCCTTGAAATTTTGACATATAATAAAAGCTTCTTTCCACAAAAACCAACAAGCTTTCCATAAAAATTCCTTTGCTTGTGCCTTTGAAAGAAAAGCTTTCCATTCTCGGACGGTTCGAGCTGGGAAATATGACTTTTTTGACAAAACATTGAGTTTTCTCCGGATACTTGTAATTCAATTCTCATTTGAAAAGTAAATTGGAAAGCACAAGCCAATTTTTCGAATGTGGCTTAGGAACCAAATTTGAAGCAAAATCGGACAAGCCAAAATTCTTTTTCCGTGGCTCTTTACGTGATTAACTGACCCTAGTGTTTCCGTAAGTAGAGTGGCTATGTAATCACGGCCTTCAACTACCTGAAGGATGATGTCAGCAAGTGCTGCATCAAATGAGTGCTTGGTCTTAGGAAAAAGAAAGGTTTTGAAAAGAGCGAGTATGAAATTTTCGAAAAAATCCTTTCGCCACTTGTCCCTTGTAGTGTTAAGAAAAATCATCTAAATCACTCAAGGTAAAAAGGTTCCCGCAATTTTTGTCGAAAATTGGTTTCACGTATTTTCTCTTTACCCCTATCAGGCGATCAAGATTCTTCCCAAGGGAACTGTCCAAGCATGGGATGACCAATCCACCTCCCCAAGTAGGGACGGATAGGAGTTCGCAATATTCCTCTAGGGTCGGCACTAATTCGTGCCCTACTATGTTAAAAACAATCCTTGCGGAATCTCAGAATTTTGTGAGCGTAGTAAGCACACGCCAGTTGATCTCAAACTCAATTAATGAGTAGGCATTTCCCACCACACTTGTGATGTAATCTCACTCTGGACATGTAAGATCTTGCCACCATTGAGTCATCTCGAAGTTGGGGAGACATTAGTTGGTAGGGGTCGCCATCTATGAAGGGGTCGAAGTCAATTTAGCTCTTATGAATTTAAGTAGTTTTGGCCATCTCAATTTTTGAAAACATGATGCAAAATTTGAGAAGTTGAATAGGTAAGGGAAGAAGATACACACTCATGCAATTTACAATTCAAATATCCCACCTGTACATCATTTTCTACCCCAAAGGAAAAGAAGAACATATAATCATTTTCTACCCGCCTATACATTATTTTCTACCCGAAAGGAAAGAAAGATTAGAAATGTACAACTCATATGTCCCACCTATACAATTTGTGTCTACCCAAAAAAAAAAAATGCCCTGAAGACAAATTCATACTCAAAACAATTGATGCGTGAAGATTGGGTGCTAGGGTAGGTGCTAAAGGCCCTCGATCAATAGTGTCCTCTATTGCCCTTTCAGGGTACTTTGGGCTTACGAATTGAGCAGAGGAGTTTGAAGCCGTTTCCTGTGGAAGATCCCATGATGGGCGTACTTCTACTGACCCCCTTCTAGGGAAGTTCTTATGATCCGGGTTCTATCATTTAGGGAAAGCAATGCTAAAGTAAAGTGCACAAACAAACAATCGGGGATTATGGGGCATGGACCCTCAAATGTCCCCAATGGAGTCGCCAAGTTGTCGGACTTCGAAAGTTCTGACTTGAGAAAGAGAATGGTGTGAGTCTCGCACGAGGCCTAGCTTGGGACTTTAAATCGGGCTTGTATTGGAATCACCACTAAACCATTTATTAAGGTCGTTTAGGCACCAAATCACTAAGTGATCATGATACTATCCACCTAGTTTTTTGTCGTCTTGGAGCCGAGATTTGAGTCCGTAGGTCCTATTACGTATCTTGAAGCTCGAGAGCCAAAATACGCCCAAACTTGGTACCTATCCCTAAGTCTAAGTCGTTTATTTGCACCTTTTAATTTATCCAATTGTTTTCCTAATAGAAGTTCGAATCAATAGTCCAGAAAGAAATTCGATAATTCGTACCACAACCCTAGCATGCCACTAACCATCCTAATCTAACTGCAGAAAGTAAAGGGTTCCACTATTATCGAGATTACACACATCCATCATCATCTCTCTCTTACTACCCACCCAATTACATTATCGCACACAATACATTAACTTTCCAAATCCCACATGTAAATTGAAGCAATACACATCAATGAAAATACCTGAACCAATATTTACACCGATCAAGTCAAGCATGATAGATTCATTCGAATCGAAACAAGTTGTTTTATACTTAAAACGATAATAAGAAAAATTGGAGAATGATGTGAAATTGAGTTAAATTGTTCAGGACCCTAAAAATCCAAGAAATTATTTACCCTTCAAAAATTCAAAAGATACTCCCGAAAGCCAATTCGTCTCGCTTCAAAATACCTTAACTTGACCCGAAATGTTTCGAAATTTTTAGGGATCAAGCCCTAAGTCTTAGGAGACACTCAAACCCACTTTAAAACACACAAAAATATGGGGGACTGATCTGGAAAATTCGGGTAAGGTGCTGAACTGAATTTGACAATACAGTAAAAGACGCCGAATCAATCCGGAACGATCTAAAATTTTCAAGACCTGACCCTAAAACTTAATAACACCTAAGAACAATCCAAAACACACAAAATGACATCAGAAACAGAGTTAAGAAATTCAGAATAGAGCTGGACTGATATTTAAAAAAACTAATGAAAGGCCTTGAATCGATCTGAAATAATCCAAAATTTTTTAAAAATGAACTCCTAAATTCTATCAATACCTAAGACCATACTAAAACACACAAAAACATCAGAAACAGGGCTGAAAAATTCAGGGCATAACCGGAATGTTTTTTTTTAATAAGAAAAGGCCCCGAATCGATCCAAAATGATCCTAAGTTTTCGAAGATAGATCCCTAGACTTCTAGGAAACATTTAAACCATTTAAAAATGGATATTGACATCTCGAGCTGATCTAAAGATTTCGAAAATGATGCCGGGCTAAACTAAAATAAATTTCAAAACCCAACTTTGGGAGGTCCATTCATCATCACGATTTTTTCACAACCCATTTCTTAGTCATTCCCCGATTTTCTTATATAAAAAAATATTTTTTTATTTTTTGATTTTCTTTATTTTTTTTTCATTTTTCATTTTATCATTTTTATATTTTCTAAAAAAAGATGAGCAATATATATTCATTCTAAAAATCCTAACTAACAAGTTTTCATTTTTTAAATAATCCTTTTCCATATTTTTCATAAAAACATGAATCCTAATTTTTTATTTTCTTAGTTTTTTGTATTTTTTTGTTTTCGTAAAACATTTATTTTGAAAAGGAGAAAAGAAAAGAAAAGAAAAGAAAAGAAAAGAAACTATTTACAAGGACAAGGCCAAAATCCTAATCAAGAAGTTATACATGTAATTGACAATGATGATGATGTCGAGGAGTGAATGAGACTTCAACTTGGATTGATGTCAAATCTAGGCACCTTCAGGATTTGAGGTGGACTCCTCAATTCACGCAGACTCGGGCTCAATCTCGATGATTGGCACGTGCTCAGCTCGGATCGAAGAAGAACTTCAAATCGGTGTTGGAATGGGCTTGGATCGACGGCAGATTCGTAGACAATCGAATTTGGAATGGGATGAGAGTTGTTGAAATTTTTTTGCTTAATACAAGTCTAAGAGTGGATATTCAAGAGAGAGTTCAATGTGTATTTTTTGTGTTCAAGATGTCTTTTTTTTCCCCCAAATGAATGGCATATTTATAGAGGAAATGCTATTGGGCTAAATAGCAACAGACACGAAACTTTAGGGGCTGAAATAGAGAAGCAGAAATAGAATAAAATAAATAAATAAAAGAAAGACAGAGGTGCAGATACGTCTATGGAGCAGAGGAGCCAAGGAGCAGGGATGGGAGACAGCCACAAAAGTCAACAATGGCGGTCGGAGCAAGACGGCGACGTATGGTCGGCTAGGATAGCGGCGCCATGCACGACAGTTTGGCCAGTAAGGGCAGCGGCCAAAATGGTGGGTGGAGAGGACGGGAGAGAGAGAGAGAGAGAGCTCGGGAGAGTGTGAACTCGTTTGGGAGGCTCGGGAAGGTCAGCAAGGGCGTCTCATCGACGACTGGCATTGGCGGATGTCAGAGGAGGTGTGCACGGCACTGGAACAGACGATTTCAATGCTGAAAGGTAGAGAGAGAAAGAGCAAAAATGACTGGAGAAGGAGAGAGAGAGGACCGGGAATGGAGGGGGATGGGATTGAGGACGAAGCCGGGAGCTCGACGGAATCATTGGTGTGGTCGGAGGTGGTCGAGAAGGCCGTCGCCATGGCTGGCCATGCTTCCTCTGATTCTCGGCTACGTGGGGAAGACGATGAATAGTGCTTTGATGCAGTGTTCATGCATTCGGCCACTTTTTTTCTAATTTTCTGTATGAAATAAAACAAAATAAACTAAAATGATTAAAATTGAAATAAATTTTAAAATATGGGACGCAAATAGGAACGAAACGAGGTTTGACCAGGTCAGAATCAGGTGCTATAGGCACAATTCGAGAAGCTACTAAAGGCTTACACAGTCTCGAAATGGGCGTCCCTTGGAAAAGAACTAAGTTACATGTATCCTTTGAAATTTGGGGCAATCTCAAAAGCCCACTTGAGTTCTCTTTTTCTTCCATACCTCATAAAAACACTTTCTTGAAATCTTGGACATCCAAAGGACCTCAGTCGACTCCTGAATAAGCTACAAGCTATATATCCCTTACGTCCATTTACGAACCCTTTTACTCATCTGAGTTATGAGGGGTCACAAATGAGCTAATGAAAAGCGTGGTTGGTAACTCTCTCTTGCAGTTTGTCGGATCATAGGCTCCTAGAGACATTTTTTGAGGAGTAATCCCTGCATGGCATGGTGAAGGGGGTAACAAGGGTCGCGTCCAATGGCTACCTTCACCTTCTTCCTCTAGATTTGGAGTTTCAAGAAAGCATTAGGGGTTAGCAAAAGATGGTCTCATAGACATATCTAAAGTTGGATATCTCGACAACAGGGAGCGTAGAGAACACCAATTTCAAGCACGACTACCACATTGTGATTAGGATCAAGACCCATCATCATTTGTTTGATCATTGCATGATTAGTTGAGAAAAATCTTCCTTCAGTCTAGACATTTTATAAAACTGAACACAGTGGAAACGTCTTATAAATTGGTCTTCTCTTCAATAGAGACATTCTGTAAAACTTATTACAGTGGGAGTGTCTTGTAAATCTATCTTCTCTTTAGTTTAGACATTCTGTAAAATTGAATACAGTGGGAACATTTTGTAAATCGGTCTTCTCATCAGTGGGGACATTCTGTAAAACTGATTACAGTGAAAGTGTCTTGTAAATTTGTCTTCTTCGGTTTAGACGTTCTATAAAACTCTATAAAACTGAACACAGTGGGAATGCCTTGTAAATCCGTCTTCTCTTCAATGGAGACATTCTAGAAAACTGATTACAGTGAGAATGTCTTGTAAATATGCCTTCCATTGGTTTAGATGCTCTGGAAAACTGAACACAGTGGGAGTGTCTTGTAAATCTGCCTTTCGTTGGTTTAGACATTCTGTAAAACTGAACACAGTGGAAACGCTCTGCAAAGCCCTTCTCTTTCGGGCACACATAAATTATTGAGTATATCCTACTGCTTGATGAGCCCTTCTCTTTTGGGCACACATAAATTATTGAGAATATCCTGCTAATTGATTTTTAGTCATTTGCAAGTTCTAATCATAGCATAGCTCGGGGATCACCAGCGTAAGTAAGTTGGCTCACGATTGAAGAACTTGTGCCAAACTTCAAGAGCCCTGGATTCATCAACCTACAAGAAAGCTCATGCTTCAAGGATGATGGTGCACTAGGTCAAAAGCGGTTTCTATTCATCTTTGGGATAGCCACTCTACGAGTGCCAACCCAAAGAGGGGCAGCTGCAGACACACCGTTTTGACCTGGTCAAATCCCTTTCATTCCTATTAGTGTACCATATTTTCAATTTTATTTCAAAGTTAATTTCTTTATTTTTTTATTTTATTCCATAAAGAAAATTAAAAAAATGAAAAAAAAAAGGTCAATGCATGAACAATGCATGAAAGCACTATTCTTCTTCTTCCTCTCCCCACGTACAGAGAGCTCGTGGAAGCCATGGCCAGCCACGACCAGCCACGAGATGGCATTCTCGGACAGCTCCGGCCACACTAACGATTCTGTCGAGCTCCCGGCTCCATCTTATCCCATCCTCGTCCATTTCCAGTCCTCTCTCTCTCCCTCCAGTCACTTTCGTTGTCTCTCTCTACCTTTCGACACCGAAATCATTCGTTCTGGTGCCGTGCACCCCTCCTCTGACCTTTGCCCGTGTCAGCAGTCGACGAGCCACCCTTGCTGACCTTCCCGAGCCTCCCCGATCAAGTTCACACTCTCCCTGAGCTCTCGCCCCCCCCCCTCGGCCGCCGCCCTGAGATCGCCGAGCCAAGTGCCATGCACATTACGACGATCCTGGCCGGCCGTAAGTTGCTGTCCTATTCCGGCCGCCTCTGTTGACTTGCCTGAGACTCCCTCATCTCGGTTGTACCGTCCTCCTCTGCTCCTCTGTTTCTCCATCTTTGTTTTACATTTTCTACACTTCTTTTTCTTTATTTATTTATTTTATTTTCTGATCTTTCATTTTAGCCCTTGAAGTTTCTGGTGTGTTACAATTCAGCCCCTATAGCATTTCCTCTATAAATAGATGTGCCATTCATTTGCAAAAGAGGAGAAGACATCTTGAATCCACATTGAACTCTCTCTTGAGTATCCACTCTTGAATTGGACTCATGTGTTGAGTAAAAAAAATTCAAGAACTCTCATCTCGTTCCAAATTCATTTGTCTTTGAATCTATCACCAATCTTAGCCTGATTTCGACATCAATTTGGAGTTTTTCATCGATACGAGCCCGAGCTGGAGTCCGTGTGAATTGATGAGTCCTCCTCAAATCCCGAAGGTGCCCGAATCTGACATCAAACCGAACCAAAGTCCTGTTCACTCATCAACATCATCATCATCGTCGGTTATAGGTATAACTTCTTGATAAGGACTTAGGTCATGTCCTTGTAAGTAGTTTTTCTTTCTTTCTTTTTTCTGAAATGTTTTGCGAAAATGGAAAATCTAAAAAATGAGAAAATAAAAAATTAGGATTCATGTTTTCATGAAGCAATAGGTGGAATAGGATCGTTGAAAAAAAATGTAAACTTGTTAGTTAGGATTTTTAGAATGAATATATAGTGCTTATCTTTTTTTAAGAAAATATACAAATGATAAAATGAAAAATGAAAAAAAATAAAGGAAATCAAAAGTTCAAAAAATGTTTTTTCTATAAGAAAATCGGGGAATGACTAAGAAATGAGTTGTGCAAAAATTGTGATGATGAAAAGGATCATTAAAAGTCATTTTTTTCGTTCAGCCTGAGCACCATTTTCAAATCCTTAGATCAGTTTCAATCAAAAATGTGTTTCAAAGTGGGTCTAAATATTTTCTAAGGTTTAGGGATCGTTTTTTTGAAAATTTTGGATCGAATTGGGATCTTTTATCGGCTTTTCAAAACCAGTCCAGCATCATTCCGAATTTTCCAGCCCTGTTTCTGATGCTTATTGTGTATTTTTTGAATGTTCTTAGGTGTTGTTAGAATTTTGGGGTCTATTTTTGAAAATTTCGGGTCGTATCGGATCGATTTGTGATCTTTTTCAGCTTTTGTTAAATCAGCCCAGATTTATTCTGAAATTTTTCAGGTTTTTTTGTGATGTATTTTGTGTCATTTAGAGTGATATTAAGTGTTTTTAAAGTTTGGGTCCATCCTTGAAGATTTCAGATCGTTTCGGATCAATCCGAGGTCTTTTATCATCTTTTAAAAATCAGTCCAGCATCTATTTCGGATTTTTCAGATCTGTCCTTTGAAATTTTGTTTCATTTAGAGTAGTCCTAGGTGTTTGTAAGGTCTAGGGAAGGGTCCTTGAACTTTTCGGAGCTTTACAAATCAGCCACAGATTTTTTACCAAACTTTTCAGGTCAGTCCAGAACTTTTGCCAATTTACAGATCAGCCCTTGCATTTTCAAGTCAGTCCAGAAAATTTTATTAGGCCCAGAACTACATGAAATGCTTCAAATCAGTCCTCGGAATACTTTCAAGTCCTTCAAAATTAGAAAAACCCTTTTTTTGAAGTCTTTTTGGGTCCTGAACGATTTACTCAAATTTTACGTCATTCCCCAATTTTTCTTATTCTTGTTTTAAGTAAAAAAAACTTGTCTCGATTCGAATGAATCTATCGTGCTTGACTTGGTCGATGGAAATGTTGTTTGAGGTATTTTCATTGATGTGTATTGCTTCGATTACATGTGGGGAGGGAAAAATCAATGTATTGAGTGAATCAATGTAAATGGGATGGGTAGTGCGTGAGAGAGTGATGATGGATGTATGTAATCCCGATAATAGTGAAAATCTTAACTTTTAGCACTTAGATTAGGACAGTTAGTGGCATGTTAGGGTCGCAGTGCGAATTATTGAATTTCACTCTAGGCCATTGATTCGAATTTCGATCAGGGAAACAATTGGATATATTAAAATGTTCAAGCAAACAAACAACTTAGACTTAGGGACGGGTACCAAGTTTGGACGTATCAGGCTCTCGAGTTTCAAGATACATAACAGGACCTCCGGACTCAAATCTTGATTTCAATACTGATAAAAACCTAGATGGTTAGTATCATGATCACTTAGTGACTTCGGCACCTAAACGGCCTTAATAAACGGTTTAGTGGCGACTCCAATCCAACTTTGATCAAAGTCCCATGCTAGACCTCGTGCGTGCCTGATCCATATTCTTTTTCTCAAGTTGGAACTTTCGGCATCTGGCAGTTCGACCCATCCGATCCGTAAGTTGATGAATCATGAACCAATGAACGCCAATGACAAAGAAACAAAGGGGAAAGTCAAGCAATCAATGCTAGCCATATTCATTATTAAGATCAATAGCCTAATCACATTTGTTTATGGCAAGCAAGTTAACACACTATGAAGACTCGACCTAGAATACCCCATGGGCAGCAATGAACATTGAATCAGAGATGGTAATGTCTGTTGGATTTTTAACTCCACTAATATGGTCCAATAATATATCATTGATCAAGTATCAATGTTCTCCTAATAGTTGACCCGATCTAAGTGATCTAATTAAGTTTAATGGTTGGCCTTAATTACGTCTCGTAAAGTGTGGGGATTAATGTACAGATACCAAAAGGTATTTTTTTATTCTATGATAGATAGAATTAGAAATTAATAAAATATCGGACACTACTATGCAATAGAGGGATCATGGTCCTTAGGTCACACTATACAAATCTGGCTCCTCTAATATCCCATTAATAATTCGAGTTAGAGAGAATCTACAATCTCTTAGGAGGCTGGTGTTGACCTAGAAGACCAAACCCGAATCTCAATCACACGATAGATGTTATGGATTCAGGTACGTTTCTGCTTTATATTTATGCATAATCTCTTAACGATTTAGCATGTATGTTCATGGGATTATATGTTTTCAAATCCTTCAATTAGTATCAGATCCGTACATGTCAAATCATTGAGGATTTTGAAATTAGTGTTTAATTTAATTATGTAATTGATTGCGGTAATTATTGGACTCACTATGCAATATGTCTTGTATAATTGTTCATTATTGTAGAATTCTTTCTTTTGAATTCGACCCTGTGTGAAATCTTCTTCACTCCTGCTTCTGTGAAACTAGATTAAGCTTCAATCTCGTATTCTGCCTTTTGTTTTGTTGAAAAAGTAATTTGCAATTTACTTCATGGTGAAATATTCATCCCACTCAAGAAGAGAAGTTCAAATTGAACTCTTCCTACACACTTCAAGATGAAGATTACTTCTACATTAAGTTTACTTAATCCTTAAGTGTTCTAGAGTTATCTTGCAAGTTGTAGATTAAGATAATGATAATTAAAAAAAAAAAATCTAAGGCAACAAATGTATGGCAGTGAAAATTACTACCAATCACCCCTATAACTATGTGGGCAGCCATACGTGCATGTAAATACATAAGATAGATTGTAGAGAGAGGAGTGCATGTGAGGCAGATTGCAAAGCTACATCCAAGATTAGTATGAGTAAAATAGATATGAACATGAGAGATTGAGAGAAGTATTTTCTTTGAGTGGTGTGTATATGTATTTTTCATGTTAGTAATATAAAACTCCTTTTATATCGTATTACCTCAATATTCTCAAAATCAAACCACCTATTTCCCATAACCACCCATAAAATTCCAACATCTTGGTATCAGAGCAAGGTTCCCTTGTCAATCGAGCTCCAACAACGATGGCCTCACCAAGTAGCAATATGGCCTTCAACTACACCCAACAAGGCATTCTGATCTTCGTTAGGGAAATATATGAGATGTGGTGCGTTCTTATGAAGACGTTATTCATCTCCCAAGACCTTTGGGATATTGTGGAGAATGGCTATGAAACCGCAAGTGCGAGTTCGGAGGAAATAGTAGCACAGTCCACACAACAACAAAAGCAACATAGGGAAAATAGAATGAAAGAAGCAAAAGCATTGTCTTTCATTCATTAGGAGTAAGCAAAACTATCCTTCCTCGAATTATGGGTGCAATTACATCAAAAATTTCATGGGAAATATTGAAAAAGCAGTTGGAGGCTGTGAAGCTGTAATCTCTATCAAGTTGTAGAATTTATGCAGAGATTTCGATAACTTAGTAATGAAAGAAAATGAAGATATTCAAGAATTTTCCTCTAGAGTCTCTGTAATAGTAAAACAAATTCGAAGTTATAGAGATTCCATTGAGGACAAGAAGATTGTCCAGAAAATTCTAAGGAGCTTGCCAACAAAATTTGAGCATGTGGTTGCTGCCATTGAGGTATCAAAAAAGATTGTTAACATTCTCCATGGATGAGTTGATGAGTTCTCTCGAGGCAAGCGAGAAGAGAATGAGCAAATTTTCAATACAAAGTTTGGAGCAAGCCTTCCATTGAAAGGCACATATAATCAAGTAAAAATATAGAGATGATTATGGTCAAGCCTATACAGAAAGTAGCTCAACGCAAAGCCAACCCTCATGAGGTAAAGGAAATCAAAGCAGAGGACGTGGAAGAAGAACCAATCCTCCACGAAGAAATTTCAACAATTATCAAGATTCAATATGTAGAATCTACAGAAAGCAAGGACACCAGACAAATGATTGTCAGTTCGAGTGCAAGAGATGTAGAAATCCAACTCATTCAAAAAGAGATTACTGGTATAAAGAAAAGCAAGGAAATCATGAAGAAAAATATACAAAGGGAAATTATGATAGCATAAATATATTCTATAGCTACCTTAATGCTCAACAAGATCCAAAAAATACTTGGTAAGTAGACAACGGCTACAACAACGATATGACAAGAAACAAAAACGTGTTCATGAAGTTGGATGAGAATTTCATATCTGAAGTCAGGCTTGGAGACGGAAAGTATCATAAGATAGCTGGAAAAGGATCAGTAGCTGTCAAAACTAGGGCAGGTAATTCTAAAGTTACTAAGGATGTTTTCTTTGTGCCTAGTTTAGCTGCAAATTTATTAAGTGTTGGTCAGTTAGTGCACAAAGGATATAAGCTTGATTTTGATGATGATTATGCATCATTACTGATAAGAAGAATAATATGAAGGTAGCCACAATTAAGATGAGTTTGAGTAGAGTTTTTCTACTCAGCATAGAGTTGAATGAAAATTAGCTTTTAAGAGCGGCAAGGATGATGACTCGTATTTGTGGCATTTAAGGTATGGACACTTGAATTACAAAGGTCTGTAATTGTTGAAGAATAAAAACATGATAATTGATTTGCCTCAAATTTCATCTCAAGATAAACTTTGTGAAGGAGAGACATCATGGAAAGCAAGAGCTCCATCGGAATTAGTACATGCAGCTATTTGTGGTCCCACAAGAACACCATCACTTGGAGGAAGTAGGTACCTTACATCATTCATTTATGATTATACCATGATGACGTAGATATATCCCCTCAAAGAGAAATCAGAAGATTTCTCCACTTTTATCAAATTCAAAGCCTTAACAAAGAGGCAAAGTGGCAAGAAGCTAAAAATTCTCAGGACAGATCGTGGGGGTGAATTTACATCCAATGAATTCCATAATTACTACATTGAGCAAGGAATTAGGAGACCACTCACAGTTCGCTACACACCTCAACAAAATCGTGTAGCAGAAGGAAAGAATAGCACAATTGTGGAAATGGCTCGCAACATGATGAAAGGTAAAGGTCTACCAAATGATTATTGGGCAAAAGCAGTTATAACTACAGTTTATATTTTGAATAGATCTCCTTTGTCGGAGATATTTAAGACTTTGATGGAGAAGAGAAAATTTGTACCTAAGCAGGGGAGGCGAGACTATGGGTCATTCCACTAACAATTGCATTTGTTTGATGCATAGGGTACATGATAATAAACTTGTTGGATATACAGACAGTGATTGGGCAGGATCTATTGATGATCGTAAGAGTACATCAAGATATATTTTTTTATATAGGATCAAAAATAATATCATGGTCATCAAATTAGCAAATGACTGTATCACTCTCATCTGTAGAACCATAGCTACAGATGCAGCATGTGAAGCGATTTAGTTAAGAAGAATCCTTTCAGATTTGCAACAAACACAAGAAGGTCAAACGACTATCTATTGTGATAACATGTCCACAATAGCAATGACCAAGAATCCAGTATTTCATAGCAGGACTAAGCATATTCAATTGTGTCATCACTTCATTAGACATCAAGTTTAGCAAGGAGAAATTCAACTCGAGTTCATTAATACAAAAGAGCAACTTGCAAATATATTCCCGAAAGTAGCTACAACAGAAAAGCTTGAGAAATTCAAGGAAGCCGCACAAATTGATAATTAAGAGGAGGTATTGAAAAAGTAATTTGCAATTTACTTCATAGTGAAGTATTCATCCCACTCAAGAAGAGAAGTTCAAATTGAACTTTTCCTACACACTTCTAGATGAAGATTACTTCTATATTAAATTTACTTAATCTTTAAATGTTCTAAATTTATCTTGCAAGTTGTAGATTAAGATAATGATAATTAAAAGAAATGTAAGGCGGTGAAAATTACCACCAATCACCCCTATAAATATGGGGCAGCCATACGTGCATGTAAATGCATAAGATAGAATGGAGAGAGAGAAGTGCATGTGAGGAAGTATTACAAGGCTGCATGCAAGATTAGTATGAGCAAAATAGATACGAGTATAAGAGACTGAGAGAAGTATTTTCTTTGAGTAGTATGTATATGTATTTTTCATATTAGTAATATAAAACTTATTTTACATCGTATTGCCTTGACATTCTCCAAATCATACTACCTATTTCCCATAAACACTCATAAAATTCCAACATGTTTCACGTCATCTTCTAGAGGGAATATTTCATTAAGGTTTAGTTTCTATTCGAAATCAAAATTAGCGTTTGGTTTTCTGAATACAAAATTTTTATCTCCGTTCCAATGGAATTCAATTATGCATGAAAGTTTTGCATGGAATTCATTTATGAAATCAATATACTATTCATCTTTCTCCATTGAATTATGCGTGTGCGTGCATGTATGTATACTATATCTTCTTCAGAAACCTTCGCCTAAAATTAGATAAGGAAAATTGTTTTCCTCCGTTTTGGAATTCATTCTTCCCCGAGTTTTCCATCAAGTTTTTTTTTTTTTTGAGTAATCGGAATGCAATCATTCGACCGTCGGTGCACTCTACTTGCGGTAGCAATGAGTGGTGGAATGGGGAGTCGTGACTGTCGTGATTTAACGAGAGGGGGCCATAATTGCTTGCGGCTCCTTCGTGGGATCCATTCGTAATACGACTCCTGAGCCAAGGATCACAATGCATTTTGTATCGTGATCATCGGGGGCTGAATTATGCACTGTTTATTGGTTTCGTGGGATGAAATTTAGATTAATTTTTTTTATTGTGCCGGCTAGGGTTTAGAATTCTGGAGAAGAAGATTTAGGAAGAAGATGAATAGTGAAGAACATAAAGGGTACTTTTGTAATTGACTAAATTGTTAAATAAAACAAAATAAAAAGAAAATCTCCGGTGATTTTGGATATGGCATCCGCTTGGGGCGCGCAGGTAAAGAGGGGTATATGTGTGTGTGGGTATTTATACATGTATATTCTTTAAGCTGACTAAAATATATATATATATATACGGGACAAACAAACAGAACCCAAAAATTTTATTTCATTCCTTAAATTTAAGAGCAAAAGGGAAAGTAAGTATATGGGCATTTCCATGTGTGGGGCCACAACTTAAACTTCAATTCAGACCCGATCAATTACGGTCTTTAACTGGATCAGTATTTATATTTTTTCCCTTCCGGTTTGAGAAAAAAATTTTATGGTTCTTCGGATTCGATCCATAATTCGAGTCAGTTCAATGTAAACTTTGACTGATTCATGCGGTTTGGATTGCAAATTAAATGGTTTAAGTGTAATTCATCTGATTCAGTATGATTGAGAGCAAATTTGATCATATTTGATTTGGATTTGATTTAATTTAGTGGGTTTAAGCCTATTTCAGTCCATTTTAAGTTTAATTATGTTCAATTCAATTCAGTTAGGCCTAATTTATAACCCAATTCAAATTTAATTCAATTCCTTCCTTGAATAAATAATGCCTTTTGTATGTCTAATATTCTGAGATGAGTTGATTGAAATAAAATCTCACCAAAGTGCGCTATCTTGTGTAGATGGACTTGTTTTAGAATATAGAAGACGTTTGCATGTGTGGAGTTTCATGCAAGCAATGGTTGGCACAAAGGAAGGTCACTATTTGATTGAATTTCATGCATGCTTGCAGTAATGAATGCGTGACGATTATTAATTTTCCATGCGAATGTGAGTCGGCCCAAAGGAAGGGTCATTGTTTGGCTGGATTGATTATCGGTGTTTGATTACTACACCGAGAGTACCGCTTACAAGTTGACCTTGTCGTCCAAAGATGAAACATCAATGTTGTGTTAGGTTTCTCGTAATGGGACCTGCCATTATTTTATTCATTATTAGTCAAGTATGTGAGCTAACTCAATTCCCATTAATTTTGTGATTTGGTCTCTATTTAGTTAGTTTCTGCTACTCTAGGTTCTGCCAAAATTATTACTATCCCATTGCCAACTAGCACAATTTTAAGGTTTGAAAATTTTTTGTATGGAGTTGGACTTGGCCCTCTAGAGTGAACAACCACCTGCTCTTATAGTTGATGTTTCCATTGAGGCTACCGGGGACTTTGAGCGGGGATTGTTCTAATCAACTAAGCCTAGTGATCATGAAACATGCAATTTTAGAAATCATTTAGGGACTATTTGTAGGAGACAGATGCCAAGCCGTTCCTTTTTTAGAGGAACGATAAGGCTGAGACAAGTGTACTCTTATCAAGACTTGTCTCAATGAAGAACAAAGGGCACGAGGAATATTTAGGAGTAAGTACATCATGTAGATATCCAATCTTACTTTAATATTTAAGGTACATGAGTTAAAACCGTCCAAAGACGTGCTTGTGCATTGGTTTTAGTATTATATCTTCTTCCAAATTCAGTCTAAAGTTAGTTGCAGTTAATAAAAGGAGAAGTGGAGCCTCTGTGAGCTCATTTCTCATTATGTGCATCAGGAGAAAAGATTGAGGTAAGAAAGGACATGGTACCAACTTCGCATCAAACTCTAAGAATAATGGTTAAAAAAAAGGTATAGAGTAATAACGCTACAAGTGTTCCAACTCGAAAGAAGAAACAAAAATAACAGACTAAGAGTTTTACTTGTTATTATGCTTGACGTATAAAGAAAGGTGCACTTCTCCTTGAAATTTGTCTTAAGGTTAATTTGACTATGTACACACATATAGTGGATAAATTTCGGTTGTTCTACACACATAAATGTGCATATGCAAGGTTGCTTAAGTTGTCAAATGCCAATTAGTGATGAGACTTTCATCTATATAGGGCAACGATAAACGAGTTAAGATTGAGACTACATGCATATTTAGGCAATTGTTACAATCTGTTGTTATTTGAATATGGAGAAAGACTAATATTTTATAGTCATTTAGATTAATTTGGTTTATATTTCCATTTTGGATAAATTTGGATGTCATCATTCATTTAGAAATAGTCAGTTTGGTCTGCTCTTGGATTCAAATAATACTGGTATTGGATACTTGTTTTTGTGATAACCTTTGTATGGTTGATATGATTGCCTCAATTAATGAAATCTTGCATATAAGTTCATGTGTACAAAGTGAAAAATTATAGTAGGAGCTCCAATTATGCACAAGCGATTAGGTTGGGATCTACAATATGGATTAAGAGTTTAATTGTCAAAAGTTTAGGGCTTCGGATATGTTCAAGAATTCTCATGCTGAGGTTGAAAATTAACTCGGCAAAAGGATCAAAGTGGTTAAGTCTTACTGTAGTTGTGAATACCATGTTAAATTAACGTATTAGGTAATAACATCCATGATTTGTTGATCGCAACTTTCAGACTCAACAGAGTACCTATTAGAGTAGTATCCTAAATCCTTGTCAATCGTGGACTGGTGAGAAATCCAGTATATGGTATTTACTTATTTAGGATTGTCCAGTTAAGGCAAGGCCTATAAGCCAAGTAAAAGGAAATTGGAATTAATAAATGTTCTCTATTATTTTGTTGGTTAGTCTAAAAAGGTCCAGGGGTTACAAATCTTATAATTCTACTACTAGATTAATATTTGAGATGGAAAATGTCTAGTTTTTTGAGAAAGTTGAGTTTGCTGGGAGAGATAATATTAAAGTTATTATCTGAAGATAAATTTATTTCTTTTCCTATGATTATTGGCTGATAAGGAGCAACAGGAAAATGTCATATATCTTCCTATACAATATTAAGAGGATGTTCCAGAAGAACAAATTCAACAACTTCAAAAATATGTGCCATTGAGGAGATCTACTGAGAATTGAGAAATGCTATTCTAGATAGTTATATAGTATTTTTTTTACGAGCATAAGATTGATATTGGAGTGATTGAAGATGATTTGATCAACTTCTGTCAAGCCATAAGCAGTTCTAACTCTCAAAATTAGATTGATGCCACGAATGAAGAGATGGAGACTATAAAGGGTAATGACATTTTGGATCTCTTCCCATTGCAAGTAGGTGCGAAATCCATTGGTTGTAAGTGAATATTTAGACCAAGATGGATTCTAGAGGCAATGTGGAGAGATATAAGATTTGTCTTGTCACTAAAGACTTCACACAAAAGGGAATGCATCGATTGTAAAGAGACTTTCTCTCCAATTTTGTCGAAAGACTCTTCTGAGGTCATAATGATACTTGTAGCTCATTTTGATGTCGAGCTACAATAGACAAATGTAAAGACAATGTTTCTCGATGGTGACAATGACAAGATAATTTATATGGTGCAACAAAAAAACTTCTAGTTGGAAACCCGAAGAAATTGACTTGCAAATTGAAAAGATCCGTCTATGGGCCTAAGTAAACATCTTGCCAATGGTATTATAGAGTTTATCAAGCTATCATCTTATTTAGTTTTGAGATGAATTCAATTAATGAATATATATACCACAAGTTCAGTAGGTGTAAATACATTTTTTTTTTTAATTTTATATGTTAATGACATTTTACTTGCATGCAATGATATATGCTTGTTGCACGAAACCAAGAGACTTTTATGATAGAATTTCTAGATGGAAAATCTTGGGAATGACTCTTTTTGTATTAAGGATCCAAATTTACCGAAAACCCTCTCGTGGTATTCTAAGATTATCGCAAAGAGCTATATGATGAGGTGCTGATTATATTCAATATAAAGATAATAAGTCAAGTGATTCCACTGTTGCTCAAGCAAATATCAAGCAAATAAAATTAAGTTTCAATCATTGCTCCAAAATGATAATTCAGTGAAAGAAATGTAGAACAAACTGCATGTACAATAGAGTGACAATCTACAGAGAATTTTGAAGAACAGAGGCTTAGACCGCGGCCTACAGACAGAGTCAACGTGGAGAAGACTTAGACCACGGTCCACTAGGCAAATATGAGCGATACGTGGATTCAAACGAGGTAACTACTGATTCTTGATCCCGATGACTCGAGAAAGTCTCCAGCTGTCTCCCCATAATATTTTCAGCAATTATTGTTTGAGAAGAAAGAGGAAAATGATCAACAACTCAAAATATTTGGCTACAAGATTTGAGGGAAGATTTGAAGATCGAATATCTCTCGATAGATTCTCTATCCTTCACTACATAAAGGGCATCATAGCAAATTCCGAGAGAATTTCTACACCATTATCAGCATATTTTACTAGTGTTTCAAGAGCGAAGAAAGGTAGCAACTTGGAGCAAGAACGAGGGCTGTGCCTAAAGATTGTGGAGGCGCGTTCGAGAGATTCGACTCCACCACTATCTAGAGTTCCTTCTATCCCTTTCCCTCTTGCTTTCATGATGTTGTCTTCTCTTCCAAATCTTGCATTTTTTTTTTGTTATATTGAACTAAATCCCTCAATTCCAAAGGGGATCAATGGAACCTTTTTCGATGTATTAAGTAAAGTTCTTTTCTCTTTTGTGAATAATTCTATCAAGGTGCGCCTTCTAAGTGTTATTTATGTATATCTCATTCTTCGTGCTTTCTTTTGGCTTGATCACCCACGAGAATGAATTTGAGTTAGAGGAACCTTGAAAGAGGGAATCGAAACCACGCTAGAGAGTGCACAGTCTAGGTTAACTTATGTCGAGAGGTGAGATTATTCGTGTAAGCGTATTGAGAGACGATGAGCACTCTAGGTAGGCAATTAGGGTTGTTTAATAGGCCTTTCAACACTAATCGCTGAGAGATAGAGTAGGTTAGTGTCTTCCACTTAGGTACACCCTTGTGACATCAAGAGATGCGTAAGTAGTGGGGAAATCCTAGAACCCAAGGTTAATAACATGGTAGAATTGATTTCATGTGAGAAAGACTTGACTTAGAACTAGAATAGGTGAAGTTGTGAACCCTAGGAGCATTTTATTGATTGCTTCTTGCTTTTGAATTTACTTTCCACTTCTATTATCCAATTGACTTGGCTTGGATACAATCGTGTCAATTTTAGTGCTTAGCAGTAGATTGGAACGAGTTCTCGTGGGAACGATACTCTACTCATCCTTTATTACCTGATTGTGATATATGTACTTGCAAGTTTATGCAACAAGCTTTTGGCGCCGTTGTTGGGGATTCTTTTTCTACTAACCTAATACTACGCAATTGTTCTTCGACCAAGTCTTTTTTCTTTTTCTTTTCACTTGTTTCTTTATTACAGGAGAAATCTTCTCCTTGCATGCATAGGAGAAATCCAAGAGAGCTACTTGAACCCGACTCGGAAATAGAATGCACTCTACTTCGAAGGCTAAGTAAGAGAGCAAAGACAAACTCAATAAGCCCTGGAGGTCAGGTAAGGAGGTGAATTGGTACCATAGAACTAGCATTAGAAAACTATCAAAGAGTATGCATAACCTCAATTTATGAATCAATCAAGCATCGTCAAGCCACTAGTTCAAGCCCACACATTCGAGATCAAACCATCGGTAATTCAATTGCTTCAAAGTTCTTATTCTTTTGGAGGAGCACTGAATGAGAATCCTCATGTACACTTAGCTAAATTCCCTAAGATTTGTGGCATCTCTCGCTATAATGGTGTGTCTCCCGAGTACTTCCAAGTGTCTCTCTTCTTCTTGTCTTTGAGGGACAAGGCTAAGTCGTGGTTGTTATCACTCCCACCATGCACTCTCGACATATGGGAGGCGATAATTGAGAAGTTCTTAACTCATTACTTCCCACCTTTCAAAACAAGGAAGCTAAAGAATGACATCATGACCTTCAAACAACAACCAATGCAGTCTTTCTACGAAGCATGGGAGTTACAACAAGCATGCCCCCATCACGACATTGAGATTTGGGCCTTGGTACAAATTTTTTTTAATAGTTTATCGGAAAATTGTCATGCTTCGTTGATACTGCTACAGGTGGTTCTCTCATGAACAAATACCCAAGGAAGCCTGTGAATTGCTAGAGGAGATGGCTCGTAACGACTATTAATGGCCATCCGAAAGGGCAACGGGATGTGGAACCACTGGAATACATTCTATAAATGCGGTTACAGCTGTTTCGACAAAGATGGATCCCAACACTTACAGTCTAGATTGGAGAAATCATCCAAATTTCTCCTATGCTAGCAACAACAAGAGGGCCAATCCACCACTGGGGTTCCAATCGACTCAGAAACAACAACCTTCGAATTCGCATCACATCACGAGATTAGAAGAGACTTTCATTAATTTGATGCAATCTTCTCAAAATACACATGTTGCTGCTCAATCAAATTATTGCTCTACAATCGTAGGTGTGAAATATAGAGATGCAAAATAAGTCAATAGGCTCAAGCAATCAATTCCCGACCTATTGGAGCATTACCAAGTGACACAGAGATCAATCCAAGAGGTCAAGAAGGACATGAACAAGTGAATGCCATCACACTTTGGAGCAGGAAAGAACTGAACAACCCGCTAGAGCAGGTTAGACCGCGGCCTAAGAATGCGGTCCAACAAGACAAGGACGAAGACACACTCAACAGACTACGGTCCAAGAGGGATGCAGCACTGATACGCATCCCGAGGCACCCCAGGACAACAACATCGACCCTCCCTAGATCTAGAAAGCTAAAGGGAATGCATCGAAACTAATTCGAACGTATCCACCTTCCCCTTTCCCTCAAAGAGCTCAAAAGGAGAAAATCGAGCAACAATTTTGTAAGTTCTTGGATATTTTCGAGAAATTGCATATTAACATTCCTTTTTTTTGAAGCTCTTAAATAGATGCCAAATTACGTCAAATTCATGAAAAAAATCATTCTCGAAGAAGCATAGGCTTGGCGACCATGAGATCGTGGCTTTAATTGAAGAGTGTAATGCCATCCCTCAATGTAAGTTACCTCAAAAACTCATGGACCCAGGTAGTTTCACTCTCCCTTACTCTATAGGTAAAGATTTTGAAGGTAAGGCATTATGTGATCTTGGTGCTAGTATTAATTTGATGTCTTATTTGGTTTGTAGAGATCTAGGACTAGGAAAAGTGACCTAAATCTATTACAATTCAATTATTACAATTCAATTTGCGAATCAATCAAATTGCATATGCTCGTGGAGTAATTGAATGTATTCTTGTGCAAATTGGTAAATTTATCTTTCTGACTGATTTTGTTGTTCTTGACTATGAGGAGGATCAAAACATCCCTATTATTCTTGGAAGACCTTCTTGGCTACAGGCTGTCCATTGATAGACGTCGCGAAAGGAGAGCTCACAATGAGGTTAGATAAGGAAAATGTGACTTTTAAAGTATTATGCTCCCTAGATCCAATATATAATGAATGCTTTTCCATTGATGTCGTTGATAGGCACACTGATAACAACTTTCAAGTGGGTCAAAGTAAGAATGTACATGAAGTGGATCAAGATGTTGATCAACATCATGATGATGAGCAATATGAAAACATGAAGTGGGTGGAGGTAATTTCAAGAGAGCCAAAGAAGTTGGCTAAACCTTTAGGGAAACCACTCCATCCAAAACGAGCATGTGTCACAAGCAAAAGACGTGGAAAAAGGACTACGGTAAGACAATTTCAACCTGGTCAATTAGTTCTTTACCATGATCCTCTATTTAAATTCTTTCTAGAAAAGCCCAAGTTACGATGGTCGGGACCAAGTTACGTGGCCCTACTTGGGAGGCAACCAAGATTGGAATAAGTTTTTACTTTCCTTTTTATTTCATATTTTCCATTCTAGTTTCAGTAGCATTATTTCCTTTTAATTAGTTTTCATTGCATTCAGGAAACATGGACCAAATCAAAGGAAGAATCACGAACTTGTGAAATAGAGAAAAAATACCGCGATCTATAGACCGAGTTCTAAACCAGACGAACAAGAATTGGAGCTCCACCAACCAACTAACAAGTTAAGTTTCTATTCCCTTACTCTTGTTTCACATTGAGGACAATGCTAAGTTTAGGTTTGCGGGTGGGAAACTATGCCTTGTTTGTTTGGATGCTATAGAATTGCTTCTAATTTTCATTAACTTCTAGGTTAGGTCCATATTCTAGGATTGATTTATTTAGTTTGCATTGCACTTTGATAAATAGTTGTTGCATATGCATGGGTGACTCAAGGTTGTTTGGTGTGATTGCCCCTAGTAGAAACATGAAAATTTGTCAAAACCAGTTGGTACATATTCCATGATGATAACTAATAGCTTGAAACTTAGAACGTGATCGAATTTGAGATTGCAACAACCTTAGGATGTGTTCTAGAGATTTTTTCAAGATGCCTAAACCTCATTATTTTTCACAACACTCTTAATTTAGGAATAGCTTAAAATTGCCCTTGAGGTTGCGTGGTTGCATGGATGACATGAGAGTGGGCAAGAACATGAATTTAGATAATCAACTAGAGGCCAATAAAAAAAGAAACAAAAAAGAAAAAAAATGTTGAAAAAAATGGATTTTATGCATGAGCTAGTAAAAGAAAATCTCATAGAATTGCATATATGTGAGCTTTATTGAAAGATGTGTCAAGGCTTTGAGCACCACTGTACGGGCTTGAGTGGCATTTAGTGCGAAAAAATATGCAATAAGGCCAGCATGTGTTCGTGGTGGAAAAAAATAGTCTAATTGTCCAAGCTAAAGGATAGATCTGTAGGAGTATTTCAAAACCTAATGCCTTGGACCAACTGGGACGGGAGCCATTGATTGATTCTTCGCTACACGGGCCTAACTCTTGAATATGACACCTAGAGTCGTGTAGCACCCAACTAAGAAAAAGAGTGAGAAAGAAAAGAGCAGCATTGTTAAAGGCAATATCTATGTGATTGTTCGAGTTTCTTGATTGTATGCTTGACCAACCTAACTACCGATTGGTACTTGAACTTTTGTAAGAGTATTTGCACTAACACCGCATGGGCAAGGGCTGAGTTTTTTGTGAAAATTAACATTTGATGGTGGAAGCATTTGAATTGAAGGCCATGTGAAGAGTGACAAGCCGCTCCTAAGAACTTTATGGGACCAACTTTGTTTAATCTTTTCATTGCATGTTCTTAATTTTTGCCTGGGGCGAGCAAAAGTCTAGGTTTCGTGTTGTGTTGATGTTATGATTTTTATGACTTATTTGTCCATTCCCGACCTAAATTCTTGAGTCTTAGGCCACTTTCCATATATTTAGAGGTTAATTGCATATCTTTTTATTCTTGGGATTTAATTTTTATAAACCATAGGTTTTAAAACTTTATATGTGGATTAGATACTACTGGAACTTGTTTAATATGTAGGGAATGAAAAGAAGATGTGCGTAAAGATGAAGAAATAGAGTCCTTGATATCATTGTGAAGCTTGTTGAGTCAGGATTCCAACGCATCAAACAGATCACAAATCGAAGTTGAAACGAGGAAGTTATGGCGAAGAGAGGAAACTGCGCGCATAATAGAGCTACGGTCTACAGAGAGTTTTTAAGAACAAAGGCATAGACTGCGGTCCATAGACTGGAGTCTACAGAGAGAGTCAATGTGGAGAAGACAAGCGATATGCCGACTTAAAAAAGGAAACTATCGATTCTTGATCCCGATGACTCGGGAAAGTCTCCAGCTGTCTCCCCATAATATTTTCAGCAATTATTGGTCTGAGAAGAATGAGAAAAGTGATCAAAGACTCAAAATATTTGGCTGCAAGATTTGAGGGTAGATTTGAAGATTGAATATCTCTTGATAGATTCTCTATCCTTCACTATATAAAGGGCATCACAGTAGATTCCGGGAGAATTTCTACACCATTATCAGTATATTTTACTAGTATTTCAAGAACAAAAAAAGGCAGCAACTTTGAATAAGAAGGAGGGTCATGCTTAAAGATTGTGGAGGCGTGATTGAGAGATTCAACTCCACCACTATCTAGAGTTCCTTATATCACTTTCCCTCTTGTTTTCATGATGTTAACTTCTCTTCCAACTCTTGTATTTTCTTTTATTATGTTAAAGCAAACCCCTAGATTCCTGGGTGATCAATGGAACCTTTTTTGATGTATTAAGTAAAGTTCTTTTCTCTTTTGTAAATGATTCTATCGAGTTGTGCCTCCTAGTTGTTATTAATGTATATCTCATTCTTCATGCTTTCTTTTAGCTTGATCACCCATGAGAATGAATTTGAGATTTAGCATAGCCTCAAGAGAGGGAATCAAAATCACAATAGAGAGTGCATAGTCTAGGTTAACTTATACCGAGACATGAGATTATTCGTGCAAGCGCATCGAGATATTTAATTGACCTTTCAACATTAATCGCCTAGAGATAGAGTGGATTAGTGTCCTCCGCTTAGGTACATTTGTACATCATCGAGAGGTGCGTACAATGGCAATAGGGAAACCCTAAAATCCTAGGTCAATAACATGACATAATTAATTGTGTGAGAGAAGGATTTTGCTTAAGACTATGCCTTGTTTGCTTGGATGCTTGCTAAAATTTTTTCGAATTTTCATTAACTTCTAGGTTATATCCATGTTCTAGGATTGATTTATTTAGTTTGCATTGCACTTTGATAATAGTTGTTGCATATACATTGATGACTCGAGGTTGTGTGGTGTGATTGCCTTAGTAGAAACATGCAAAATTGTCAAAACTATCTGGTACTTGTTCCATGATGATAATTGATGGCTTGAAACTTGGAACGTAATCGGATTTGAGATTGCAAATACCTTAGGATGTGTTTAAGAAATTTTTTCACGATGCCTAAACCCCATTATTTTTCACAACACTCTTGCTTTAGGAATAGCTTAAAATTACCCTTGAGGTTGCGTGGTTGTATGGCTAATATGAGAATAGGCAAGAACATGAACTTAGATAATCTACTAAAGGCAAATAAAGAAAGAAATAGAAAAGAGAAAAATGTTAAAAAAAATTAAATTTTATGCATGCACTGGTAAAGGAAAATCTTAGAGAATTGCATACATGTGAGCTTTATTGAAAGATGTGCCAAGCCTCTGAGCATCATTATACAGGCTTGAGCGGCATTGAGTGCGAAAGTATACGTAATAAGGCCTGGCATTTGCTCTTGGCAATAAACTAGTTCAATTGTCGAAGCTCGAGAATAGATTCATAGGAGTGTCTCAAAACCTAATGCTTTAAACCAACTGGGACGAGAGCTATTGATTGATTCCTCGCTACACGGGCCTAACTTTTGGATATGACACCCAAAGTCGTGCACAACCAAAGTAAGAAAAAGAGTGAGAAAGAAAATAGAAGAATTGTCAAAGGCAATGTCTATGCGATTGTTTGAGTCTCCTGATTGTACTCTTAACCAACCTAACTACCGATTGGTGCTTGAACTTTTGTAAGAGTGTTTGCACTAACACCGCACGGGCAAGGGCTGAGTTTTTGGTGAAAACCAACATTCGACGATGGAAGCATTTGAATTGAAGGTCGTGTGAAGAGTGACAAGCTGCTCCTGAGAACTTTATGGGACAAGCTTGCTTTAGTATTTTGATTTCATGTTCTTCATTTTTTCCTGGAGCGTGCAAAAGTCTAGGTTTGGGGGTGTGTTGATATTATGATTTGTATGATTTATTTGTCCATTCCCGACCTAAATTCTTGAGTCTTAAGTCACTTTTCATGTATTTAGAGGTTAATTGCATATCTTTTTATTCTTGGGATTTAATTGTTCTAAATGACAATTTTAAGAACTTTACATGTAGATTAGATACTGCTGGGAGTTGTTTAATATGCAGGAATCGAAAGAAGATGTTCGTAAAGATGGATAAATAACTTGCTTGATAACTTAATATTCGATGCAGCAACTTTAAAATAAGATATCATTGGAAGGCTTGTCGAGTCAAGATTCCAACACATCAAACGGATCATAAATCGAAGCTGAAACGAGGAAGCTATGGCTGAAGAGAGGAAAATGGGCCCAGAGTAGAACGACAATCTACAGAGAGTTTCGAAGAACAAAGGCTTAGACCGCAATCTAGAGAGTCAACGTGGAGAACTTAGATCGCAGTCCACTGGGCAGACACAAGCAATACGCGGATTCAAAAGAGGAAATTATCGAATCTTAATCCCGATGACTCAGGAAAGTCTCCAGCTATCTCCCTATAATATTTTCAACAATTATTGGTCTGAGAAGAAAGAGGAAAGTTATCAAAAACTCATAACATTTGCTGCAAGATTTGATGGAAGATTTGAAGATCAAATATCTCTCAATAGATTCTCTATCCTTCACTACATAAAGGGCATCACAGTAGATTCCAAGAGAATTTCTACACCATTATCAGCATATTTTACTAGTGTTTCAAGAGCAAAGAAAGGCAGCAACTTGGACCAAGGAGGGTCGTGCTTAAAGATTGTGGAGGCATGACGAGAGATTCGACTCCATCACTATCCAGAGTTCCTTCTATCCCTTTCCCTGTTGTCTCATGATGCTGTCTTCTCTTCCAACTCTTGTATTTCTTTTATTATGTTGAACTAAACCCCTAACTTCCTAGGAGGATCAATGGAACCTTTTCGATATTTTAAGTAAAGTCTTTTCTATCATACGTATGATTCTATTGAGGTACGCCTCCGAGGCATTATTTATACAATTTTCATTCTTAAAACTTTCTTTTGCATTGGCCACCCATGATATTGAACTTGAGATTGAGAGGAGACTTGATAGAGGGAATTGCAATCACGTTAGAAATTGCATAGTCTAGGTTAACTTATGCCGAAAGGTGAGGTTATTCGTGCCAGTATATCGAGAGATTGTGAGCACCTTAGATAGCCGATTAGGGTTGACTAAATTGACCTTTCAACATTAATTACCTAGAGATAGAGTGGACTAGTATCCTCCGCTTAGGTAAATTCGTACAACATCGAGAGGTGCATATGATGGCAGTGGGGAAACCCTAAAACCCTATGTTAATAGCATGATAGAATTAATTGTGTAAGAGAAGGATTTTGCTTAAGACTAGAATTAGTGAAGTTGTGATCCCCAGGAGCATTTTAATTGATTAATTTCTATCTGCTTATTTCCTGTTTTAATTACTTGCATTCTACTCAGCTCATTCGACTTACTTGGCTTGTAATTAATTGTGCTAATTTTAGTGATTAGTAGGAGAGTTATTGTGGGAACAATACTCTATTAATCCTTTATTACTTGCTTGCGATAATATACTCAACACCCTTTGATTCAGCTTGTGCAGGGGAAGAAAAACAGCAGTTTAAGAACTAGGAGAGGATCTTCTTCCCATCTCTAAAGGCAACACCTGAGATGCAACACTTTCCTTCTTTCCACGATGCATCTGTGAAAAGAACCACCTCTTGGTCTAAGACATTTGCAGACCTTGCATGTCTTATGGTACTGTTAGACATAAAATCAGAAAAGGGATAAGGCAGTGAGTCCAGATCCTCAGTCCCTACCATACTATACTCCCGAAAGGCTTTATTAGTTCTTTCTAGGAAAGAGGAATGTCAGCACAATAGTCATTATCATACAAGACAGAATTGCGTTCATGCCAGAGCTAATATGTTAGAAGCCTTCCCTAGATTAGCACTGAGGATAACCTGTGTCCTCTTTGTTAAGGCAGGACCTAATGACTACGTACATCTTTTTAAGGATTGCGCTTTCACAAGGATCGCTTGGAGGGAATCTAGATGGAAAGCTTGGAACAATTTTAACTCTGTTCATGATTCTCCAATCCTAAATATCATTGATTTCATTTGTAATCCCCTAAGTTTCCCACTTGATGAAAATGAAAAACAAAATTTCTCTCTTTATGGTGTTGTCCTACTATATTGGCTCTGGCATGAATGCACTTCTCCAAAGATGGAGTTTTAATCGTTGATGAATCTTCGATTTCCACAGCTTATTCCAAAATAGCTCATTTCCTTTACGAAATCTGTTTTGTTGATCAATTTGATAAAAACTCTTTACTGAATGAGCCCTGAGTTATTATGTACCCATAAAAACTCATCACTTGCCTCATGTAAAGATCTGGTTGATATATATATATAGATATATAAAGATAAAATTTGTCGAAACAACCCTGGGAGAAAGCCTTTTATGTAATGGACATACTACGTGACTGTGGTAACGTGGCAATATAAACTCATAATAATTCAGTTATTTTTATGATTTTTAAAAAAAATTTATTAAAAAAATTCTTAAAGTAACTTATTCATATTGGCTTGTAATATTATATCAGCACTACCACATGGTATATCTATTACATGTAATACCCTCTCCAATAATAAATACCATCTAACCCTCTTTTCTCTATTTAGTATATTCTCATAATTTTTTCCATTTCCACTGCTTTCTTCAACTCTTTTCGAGGAAAAATGCTCAGGTAATTAACACAAATTTACATGTTTGTTACAAACTAATTGATATTTTCTCAAATCACATATTGAGATATGATCATCTAAGAATTTCTCTCAGGCCTTAAAATATTGGAAAATAATTATTGATTGGACTCTCAAAAATCAGGCCAACCCAAAATTGGTTCGCGGGTTATACTTTTGTTCCAGTTTATGCAATTTTATTTATTTAATTATAAATTCTTCATTTCAACTCCGATTTGCGATTCATTTGATACATTGTATTTCTAACTAGATGATAATGTATTACCTATCAAATTCTTATCATAGAAAATATAAGCAAATTTAGATTTCATTGGATACAATCGTTCTTCATCCATTCATGCCTAGAGCCACCCCAAGCCACACCGAGCTACTCCTGACCCCCAAGCCCCAACCCACTCATACCCCAAACCCCGAGCAACCCTTGACGCATACCCTCGAGCCCTACCTCCCCAAGCCACATTTGATCCCCAAACCAACCCTACCCACCAATGCTCGAGCCACACCTGCTACCCCAAGCCATGACCTCTACAAACCCAAGTCATTCGAGGTCTAGCCCAAGCCACCTTGGCTCAGGTCAAACTGCCCTTGGGGTTGCAATCCCCCCAATCACTCAAGCCCATGCTCTCTACTAGTTCGACCTCCCCCTGCCAGAGGCTTGAGCCATCGTAGCTTGCACCCTATGGGTGGGTTTGGCCTTCGCATATGTTGATGGCTCGAGATGGCAGGAACTCAAGGGTGGCTCGGTGGTTCGAGGACTCAAGGGTGGCTCAGCAACTAAAGGGCTTGGGGACGACTCAGTGGCTCAATGTTTCAAGGGTTCAGGGGCTTGGTGCTGGTCGATGGTTCACGAGCTTGGTGGTGGAGGGCTCGAGGGCTTGGGCTACTATGGGCAATTTTTTCTTTTTATTATTAAATAATCTATTTTGTATCACTTTTATTATCTCCAACTAAATAACAACATTTTTATTCCTCATTTAATTCTACACTCAATATATTTTTTATTCTATTTCTATTCTATTCCCTCTTTATATCATTCATAAGAACTAAACGTACCAGACATTTTGAAAAATGCATGTGGAATCCGAGGGCTTAGCATGAGGTACAATATGGTGTAGTAAGTGTAAGTAGATGTTAGTTTTGCTTCAAGGAATTTCAGAGACATTAGAATGATCTGCCCTGACGATAATGTTAGATGTTGAGTAACAAGGACTTATGCATAAAGTGAATTCATGCAAAGACAAAAGAAATGCGATAAATTGAAGTAGCTAGTGGGATTAATGAGCCATGGCTTTGTTTAGGAGATTTTAATGTTATCTTCAACAAAGATGAGGAAAAAATGGAGTATGTAAAGAGGAAAGAAGCATTAGGATATAAAGGGCAAAAATTCAATCCGTGAAATAATAGGGATAATGGAGGAACGGTGAGGAAGGACTAGAGAGAGCTTTGTTTTCCATTACAGAATTACCAAACACTTAACAAGTTCATGAAATGCTTAAGGATCAAAGTATATCCTCTTAATAACATGATTCAAAGATCAAAAGGAAAAAAAGTTTTAAGTTTGAAAATATAAGAATCATGCAATCCCAATTGACATATAGCATTCACCAAACATTCACATCAGCCAATACAGTAGGGAGCATTTTCCTCCGCTGTGACCTTTATAGAAAGTATGTACAAGGCAAAACCTGAAAGGGAGGATCAAGGCGATAATGTGTGAGCCAAATACAATAGAAAGGAAGAGCAATACAAAACTAACATATTGTATGAGGAAGTTAAATTCCATCGTTGATTCTCTTTTTGCACCAAACGTAGAAGTAAGAGTATAGGATGCTTTTCAGCTGAGATCTTGACGCTGTTACATTCAGCAACTTCCTACAAGGGGTAAAATCAGGGCCATGTGTAGGAATTGAGTCCAAGGAAGCCAAAATCAATGTAAGAGTATAGGAATTAGATCTAGGGGATAAGTTAGGATAGTTTGACAGAGAAGACATAAAACCAGTTAAATTTATATAACATTGTACTATTTCTCCAAGGCTAAGGGGATGACCACAGTCCCTCACTCCCCCTAAATCCGCCCTAATCAATCATTTCCTGGGCCAGTTTGTTATAGCTCGAAGGAGGAGATAGAATGAGCATATAAGCATTGGCTATAAAGCTATAAAGACTACTGTAATACCTATTCGGTACATCTATATCAAGATGAGAGGGTAATGATAAAAGAAATGTCATACTATCATCTATGTTTAATGGACATATATTAATAGAAAATTTTTTTGTTGTCATTTGGTACACTGACTGACCGCCTAACACTGTATAGCAACATAGATCCATGCAAGAACAGTGCAGTAACATACCTGAGGAGAATGTCTGGATCATTCTAGTGAAACTGGAGAAAGCAGAGGCCTCCCCGAGAAGAAGGCTACCAAGTTCCCCACCACAAGCTTGCACACATCCAAAAAAGACTCTGGGGTAAAGACAGAACTATGCGGGGTCATCACAATATTGTCTAGTTCAAACAGCTCCTTGGGAACACAGGGTTCATTCTCAAACACATCCAAACCAGCACCACCAAGCTCTCCCCTCGCTAGAAGCCTCACCATCTCCTTCTCATCAATGATAGACCCCCGGCCGATATTTATGATCACCCCATCCTTCCCTAAAGCTAACATGACTTCTTTATTGATCATGTGACAAGTTTCATCTGTTAGTCCACAACAAATGACAAGTGCGTTACTGTTGGATGCCAGCTCATGTACATCGGGGTAATAAAGATAGGAAACAGATGGCTTCTCTTTCCTCGAGTTGTATAGAATAATGCAGCCAAGTGCCTCAAGCCTTTTTGCTACTTCCATGCCAATCCTTCCCAACCCAACAATTCCTACCCGCTTGCCACAAAGCTGTGATCAACCCAGTTGCAAAAGCTACATTAGGAAACGCTTATCACGATCCATCATAATCAAAAGATGGGGTTTACAGCGATGAGACAGTCAATCTCTCCAATATTGGCTCTTAAAGCAGCCTGTCATATCCTGAAATTCAACATACATGGCATCCAATATACCAAACACCACCAATTACAAGATAAAGCCTTGAAGAGACGTGAAATTACCTTTTCATATTTACTAAGACAATCATTAGGTATGAAGGGGAAAAAAGTGATTAACTTTGCTGAACCAAAAACATGTCATAGGGATGCACCATTTAAAATTGGGACTAAAGTATGAGAAATTCAAGAAAAATCAATCGAGTACATTTACACCTTTTGAGGCAATATGTCCTGTAAATTTTACCCTCAGCTGAATTCAGATTCGGCCCCCATTGAATTGAAGCTACCTAAGAGATTTATGATTTGTCCCGCTATCAGTGAATGTTACAGCCTTACCTTTCCAATTAGCATTCTTTAGATCCGTTATATATTATAAGAGATCCCACGGACCCATAAGGAATAAGACGAAGTAGGGAAAGTACCCCACAAGGATTTTGTTACCAAGTCTCGGGGCAACATACAGAACAAATTTTTCAATTCAGAATTTAATAAGCAAGAGGACGGCAAGTTATACCCAGTTTCACGAAATAAGAAGAAAAAAAGTCCAGCAAAGATTATAGAGATCTCAATAGAAAGCCTTGGGAAACGATTAACAAAGATAGTTGATTAAAAGGAGAGGGAGAACCTTCAGTCCTAGTGGGAAATCACCGTCCCGGACCCAATTCCCGGCCCTCACGTACCGATCAGCAGCTGAAATCTTCCTCCAGACATTGAGGAGCAGCCCCACTGCTACGTCGGCAACGTCCTCGGAGTAAATGCCGCCGGAGTCGGCCACTGCGATCCCACGGCTGTGGCACTCATTGAGGTCAATATGGTTGAGGCCCGCGCTGGTGGTAACGACAAGGCGGAGCTCCGGCAGCATTCGTATCATGTCTCTATTGACAGGGATGCCACCGGAGGTGACGAGGGCACGAGTAGATTGGGCGTGGGCGACGATGAAGTGGTCGAGGGGGAGTGGTGACTCCCATGGCTTGAGTAAATGGAAGAGGTGGTCGGGTAGAGGATGGTTGATGAGGGCGAAGTGTGCCGGGTGGCGGAGGAGGAGGACCTGCGGGAGCGGGTTTAAGGTTCCTTGGGAGTTCTCTTGAGGGGATGCCATTGACAGTGTATCCAAAAATCCTGACGGTCGGTGGGGGAGGAGCTAGATGCTTCAGCTGGCGAGAAATGTGTCCAAATAGGTTATTTTTTAAAATAATATTGGAAAAATAATTCGTTTGAAATTAATTACTAAACTATCGTTTTTTAACTGTATCTTGAAGATGCAATTTTAATTTTTAATGAAGATGCGGTTCCATTTGTCTCTTGGAGGAAACCGTATCTTGAAAATGCGGTTCCCTCTGTTCTTTTTTTTTTTTAACACAGATAGATGTTGAGAGGAAAGTTATATTATATATTTAATGTGTAATATATAACGAGTTCGTTTTAAAAATTTTTGTTAAATATTTATATATAATTTTGTGTTAATGGCCAAAAATGGCATTGCTCCTCTACTTTATTTTAAAAGTAACACTAGTTTATAAATGTTTGAAAAACTAGCACCTCTTTAGAGAGAATGACAACAATGTCCTTATGGGGTCTTTTAATTTTTAAAATTTTCAGCCATTTCCCTCCACTCTTTTTCTCTCCTTCAGCCATTTCCCTCCATTCTCTCTCTCTCTCCTTTAGCCACTCTCTCCTTTCTCTCTCTCACCGGACCGGAGCACAGGCGTCACACCGGAGCACGGAGACGGGCATCACCAGGGTACGAGTGTCACTGTCTCTCTCTCACTGAAGCACGGGTGTCACATCGGAGCACGAGCACGGGCGTCACCGGGGCACGGGAGTCACACCGGAGCACGGGAGTCACACCGGAGCATAGGCACGATCATTACCTAACCATCCCACTGAAAAGTATTGAGCCTTATTGAGGTTTTTGTGTTATTCTCCTAGTGAAAAGCATCCCAGTCGCCGAAACTTAATCGGGACCTATTCATGATTTTTCAGAACCTATTCATAACTTTTCGGGACCTGTTTATCAGTACCTATTTAGACTTTGTGAGGACCTATTCATGATTTATAGGGACCTATTCCAAATTTTTCGGGACCTATTTACAGGTACCTATTTAGACTTGAACGAGACCTATTTATGATTTTTTCGGACCTATTCATAAATAATTTTACGGGACCTATTTATTAGTATCTATTTAAACTTTATTGGGACCTATTCATAATTTATTGGACATATTCATAATTTATTGGGACCTATTCTTGATTTGTCGGGACCTTTGCATAATTTTTCGAAACCTATGTTCATGTTAATGGATAGGTAACATAGAGCGCGTCCGAGTGGTGATTATGTTCAATGGAAAATGGGAGTGTACAGCTAATGGAGGTTGTCGATATTCGGGGAGTCAAATGAAGTCTAAAGGAATAATTGTTCCAATGAGTATCTCATATGATGAGTTGTATAGAAAGGTACAGTCCATTGTTCCTCATGACAATAGCCGATTTATAATGGAGTTGCATTCAACAAATATCGGAGGAGGTAATGTTCCATATCAAATGGATGTGGAGAACGATGAAGATCTAGAGTTTATACTCCAGAGATACGAACTAGTAGGAAGTGTAGATATTGTGGGTCATACACTCATTTGTCATCTAGTTGTGCAAACAGAGTTAGCAAGTCAGATCAGCCAAGTTTGTCTAGTGGAAGGGTACGTACATCCAGTCACCGTCGATGCAGGATTTGCCAGCAAACAGGTCATAACAGGCAAACATGTCCAATGAGAATAGGCCTACCTGACACCGAGGAAGCACATACATGACTTTCTCATGACTGTTGGTAGCAAACTATGTATGTCACTTCGGACATACCGAAGAAGTACTCATGTACATTTCAGGACCTATCTTAAATTATCCTTGTGTATAATTCGGGTCCTATTTGAGATTTCTTATGACCAGTGTATGATTTTTCATGACCTATTTTAGATTTTTCGGAATCTATTCCAGACTCGTAGAAGTGAAAAAAGTCCCAGTGAACAATTCGAGACCTATTCGAGATTTCTCTTGAACAGTTTCAAATTTCTCATGACCTATTTAAGATTTTTCGGGACCTATTTCAGACACCTCAGAACACAGTCCCTCATGTCCAATTCGGGACCTATTCGAGATTTCTCTTGAACAGTTTCAAATTTCTCATGACCTATTTAAGATTTTTCGGGACCTATTTTAGACACCTCAGAACAAAGTCCCTCATGTCCAATTCGGGACCTATTCGAGATTTCTCTTGAACAGTTTCAAATTTCTCATGGCCTATTGTAGATTTTTCGGGACCTATTTTAGACACCTCAGAACACAGTCCCTCATGTCCAATTCGGGACCTATTCGAGATTTCTCTTGAACAGTTTCAAATTTCTCACGACCTATTGTAGATTTTCGGAACCTATTTCAGACACCTCAGAACAAAGTCTTCATGTCCAATTCGGGACCTATTCGAGATTTCTCTTGAACAGTTTCAAATTTCTCATGACCTATTCTAGATTTTTCGGGACCTATTTCAGACACCTCAGAACACAGTCCCTCATGTCCAATTCGGGACCTATTCGAGATTTCTCTTGAACAGTTTCAAATTTCTCATGACCTATTCTAGATTTTTCGAGATCTATTTCAGACACCTCAGAACAAAGTCCCCGTGTCTATTTCGGGACCTATTCGAGATTTCTCTTGAACAATATCAAATTTCTCATGACTTATTTTAGATTTTTCGGGACCTATTTCAGACACCTTAGAACACAGTCCCTCGTGTCCAATTCGGGACCTATTCGAGATTTCTCTTGAACAGTTTCAAATTTCTCATGACCTATTCTAGATTTTTCGAGACCTATTTCAGACACCTCAGAACACAGTCCCTCATGTCCAATTGAGACCTATTCGAGATTTCTCTTGAACAGTTTCAAATTTCTCATGACCTATTCTAGATTTTTCGGGATCTATTTCAGACACCTCAGAACAAAGTCCTCATGTCCATTTCAGGACCTATTCGATATTTCTCTTGAACAGTATCAAATTTCTCATGACCTATTCTAGATTTTTCGGGACCTATTGTCTGTTTCCTTTTTCAACAAGACATCTCAACCAACATCACTGCACATAAACTAGATGATCTTGACATGCATATCATTGTCATAAGATGAGGTTAGTATGTACAGTCAATGTCAATCCCAGTATAAACTAATAATAAAATATCAAAATGCCTGCTCCTAAGGTTTCCTAACAACATCACAGATATCATAAATGATGATCTGGGTCGGTGTAGGGGCTGCGAAACACGGGAGCCTTCGTTCGTTTCCCAGCATGAGTTTTGTACCTCTTCTTTTTTTGGCCTTGATCCTGCAATCATCAATATATTCGGATTACGAATGTATACCATATAATATATAATCTAACATATCAAGGTCAGCTGTCATGGGTCTTTTACCTGACTTGTAGCTGTCATAGGCCATATCAAGTGCACTCTCAATATTAGCTAACACTTGCATATTGTTATGCCGGTTAAACTTCGGCACAAACCATTTGGCACGAGGAATCCTTAAATTTTGTTCCACCTGCACAAATCAAAGTATAATTAGATTCCAACGAACTACAAGAATATGCAATGAAATGCAACAACAGGGGACAATTCTCAGATCTAAACACCACTGACATCAGATCTAAACACCATGAAAGTCTTGGAAAAATATGCAGTGAAATGCAACGGCTACCAAGGAAACCATTCAGACCAATTCCACAGCAAAAAAGTCATTTTAAAAAGAGAAAAAACAGAGAGTAAGGAGCTGCAGCAATGTTCGGAAAACTAGGGCTCAAATCTCCTCAAAACAACGGTGAAAGTGGGAGAAATCATCAAGTGGAGGGCTGCTGCAACCATGAACACTATGCAGTCCCATTTCCCTTGAAAATGACATGAGAGTCATGAGCAAATATGCAGCAAATAGCTGCTGTCACAACAGATGGAAGATGGCTCTATTCTCATCAGAAATTGCATAGGAATTGTGAGAAATCCCCGAGAAATGACCGGCAACGACCTTGAGCACCAAACAACACTTTTTCCCCTCGAAATTGACATTAAAACCAAGGAAAAAGATGCAGCAAACAGCTGCTACAACAGTAGATAATGGATGGCTCTATTCCCCTCGAAAATGCATTGAAAACTAGGGAAATTATCAAGCAAAGAAACAGCTGAATTAACCGAGGATGCATAGCCAATTCTTGGTGAAAATGAGGATCAAATCAGGAGGAAAATCAAGCAAGGAATAGTAGCAGTGATAGAGGTCTAACGGCAAGCTTTTCGATGACAAGGAATACGCAAATTGAGAGGAAACTCTATCAAGACACAGCAGCTATGGTAGAGGATCAATCACCTCATTCTCAATAGACAAGTTGGCCCCAAAATCAATCGGCTAATCAAAGCAGTTACAACAATTGCATCAGACAACCATTTTTATTTTCTTCCCCAAAATTGACTGGCAAGAAGGTAAGAATTTGGCAACAGGAAATTGCATTATAAAAGAGTCAAGAGCATGTTGACGGAAGCACAGAATTTACTGTCTTATTTGTTGGGTTTTTGAAACTTCTCCACATAAGCCTGCAGGAAAAGGTAACAGAGTAGCCCAAATCAGATTTTTGCGTGATGAAAAATACCAAACTCCTACAATGGAATTGTTTTTACATCTTTCACTCAGAGAGGTCGTTCTTTCAAATGGATTGGTAAACAACATTCCACCAATAGTAAAGACCTTTGAATGAACAATTCTTGAAAACCATGCAAAAGTTACAATGCAGGAAATTGCAGAAAGCTACCCCTGACAGCAAGCTACAAGGTGGTTGCAAAGGACATATCGTGTCTAAATTTTCAAGAGTCATTGAACAATCAAATAAATCACAGTTGCTTATTAGCTTTCAGTAAAATGGACCAAGAGTGAGGAGGAACAGCTTTTCTCCCAGTTAGGCAAATCATTATATCTAGTCATTCCCTTGCTCACTCTTAAGATAAAACGATGCAGTATGTAAAAGAAAACAAAGGAAAAATAAAGAAAATAAAAGGAGGGTGAAAAACCGGGAGGCTGAGAGGCGGGGACAGCCGAGAGGGAGGCCTGGCGAGCAGGGACAGCACACCAGGAGGCCGGGAGAGCAGGGACAGCCCACCGGGAGGCCGGGAGAGCAGGGACAGCCCACCGGGAGGCCGGGCGAGCAGGGACAGCACACCGGGAGGCCGGGCGAGTAGGGACAGCCGATCGGGAGCAGTGGCGAGCAGAGCCGAGTGCAGCAAGAGGAAGAGGCCAGAGGGAGAGTGCAGCAGGGAGGAGAGGCGGCAGCAAGGAGAGTAGAGGAGGAGTTAGGGTTAGAGACTGACAAGGGCACAATGGGAATTAACAAAAAATTTACTAAATAACATTAAATAGTGGTGCTATTTTTTTAAACTCATACAAAGTAGTGTCAGTTTTAAAAACACCACTTGAAATGGTGCTAAAAATCTTTTCACCCCTATAATTTTTACAAAATTTTAAGAGTAAATTTTGTAAATACGAATACTTAAATGATAATTTATATAACGAATTCATATATATCATAATATCTATTAAATATTTCAATAAGATATCCTAACTACTCCACGTATAACAAATAATAATTTATTATATAAATTACTATTTAGATATTAATGCTTATAAAATTTACTTTTACAAATTTTAAAAAAATTTTACACATGTAAATATTTGACAAAGATTTACAAGACAAGCTCATAGTAAAATTAATGTGTAATATATAATGAGCTCGTTTTATAAATCTTTATTAGATTTCTGCACATGTAAAATTTTTAAAAAATTTTTAAGAGTAAATTTTATAAGTATTAATATGTAAATTGTAATTTATACAACGAATTCTTATGTGTTGTACGCTGAGAAGTTACGTAAAAGCCTTAGGTGTATTGAAATTTTCTTACGTACTATGATACACAAGAATTCGTTATATAAATTATCATTTAATTACTCACACTTATAAAATTTACTCTTGAAATTTTATAAATATGTTATATGTATAAAGATCTAACATAAATTTTTAAAACGAACTCGTTATATATTACACATTAAATATTTAATAAAACTTTCCTCTCAACATCTGTCTGTGTTAAAAAAAAAAAAAGGAAAAGAGGGGACCGCATCTTCAAGATGTGGTTTCCTCGAATAGAGAAATGAAACCGCATCTTGAAGATGCGGTTCATTAAAAACTAAAACTGCATTTCGAAGATACGATTAAAAAATGATAATTTGATAATTACTTTCAAACGAAACATATTTCACGAATTATTTTTAAAAAGAACCTACTTTGACTCATTACTCTCAGCTGACCGCACAATCATGAAATTTGAACTTTCTCCCACCCGTTCTCCCTCGATGGGGAAAATTCTACTGTACTGTGACTTTACTGTCCCTGGACAATCTCGACCATTAATTTTCCCATTTGATCTCAGTCGTCTATTACATCCACCGGTTGCACCGGTTGCCAATCATCCTCTTTCTTTTTTTTTTTTTTGTTTCTCTTCTTTGAATAATTGACCAATACAAGAAATGGAAAAGAAGTAATATGTAGAGCCAATGGTTCTCGAGTATCCTATATTTTCATAATATTTAAACTTTATCTTATATAATATTTTTTAATATTTTTAATGTAGACCTGATCATGCTAAATTTATGAATCATATCGCACCAGAAGCTACCGTATCTATTCATTATTCTTTTCCTCTTGCTTATATTAATAAAGAATTGGTTTTCCGTATATGCCACATGATATTCAAAAACTTAATGGACCTTAATTAATTTAAGTTTAAGCCAGGTCTGCCCATTAAAAAGAGAAAACTCTCCCGATATAAATTTTTTCATTTGAAAACTTGAACCCCAAGACCTTATTTAAGAGAGACAGATGACTTATAATCTCAACCAACTCATGTTAGTTAATAAAGAATTATTTCAATATAATAAAATTATCAAGTATGTATAATTACTATATCAACTACAAATTTATTGAACTAGAATTATAATGGTATAAAGGACTTGAAAATTGGAGTCAACCAAAGAAGTTATGATCGTCAGATGTTAACTCTATGAATTGGTTTCCTATATGATCGGTTCTGATATCAATTTCGAGTACTCTATGTGCTAGAACAATCGATTCTTCAATTTCTTAAGTTGAACTTGCCCCATAATCTACATATCAAGTAGTTTTTTTTTGTTCTAATTCCATCCTACACCCATGTACATCTCTAGCATTGGATGTCAGGCGGAGCATTGATGCCACTCATTCGCATTCATAGTGTAGTCCAGCAACCTCAGTTCCTTTATCACCAAGAAATTACATTGCTACTCATCGAACATATAAAACCCCTACTTTTCTTGAAAAAGTTATAATTAAAATTTAAGGATAATAAATACCTCAAATTCCCTCAGTATCATGCAAAGCATGTGTCAGTATTCATTTTTCTCATTTCCAAATATTACTTATGTCGACAGTCGACTATCTACATGAATAGTCAATTGTCTAAACTTTCATATCATTTTAATTGTCTTCATATGCGAACATTGCTTATATTGGTAGTCAACTGTCTATATGAATAATTGGCTACCTAAACCTTTTGATCAAGATAATCGTTCTCATTTGTTAACGCTGCTTATGATGATAGTCGACTGTCTATGTAAATAGTTTATTGTCTTTCTTTTCAAATCAATGTGCATGACTCGAATTTGTAGAACGTTTAAACTTTTGAATCCTTGTGCCTATGCTTATTCTTATGTTAATAATGGACTATCTAATTAGGGGAAGTAGAATGAGTCAATTCTAAGAAAATTTAATGTCATCCCGATCATTTAAGCTAAAAGTGATATCTTTTCATAATATTTATATCTAAAATTCAAAGTCATCTACCTATCCCAAAGTTGCTTAGAACAAGATGACCTAACATCTTCACATTGTGATAGAAGATTTTGTTGAAAGTTGAACGAGTTTAAATTAAGTAAATTTGCTATAATTAGAACTCTTTAAATTTCAATTATAACATTTTTTAAAAGTGGTATATGAGATTTAAATAGCTTTAAACACTATGAATTAACTCCGAATCGTCACATAATAGCCAACATCTATCAATATGTTGTAAGTTATAATAAAAATTTGAAAAAAAAATTATTTAATTGAATGACATTTATAATTATTACAACTCTTTAGATGAATTTAATCAATTTTCAAAAATACTGACAATTAGCATTCAAATTACTTGAAATACTACAAAGGGGACTAACCACCTCGAACTCATCCTTATTGAAATAAGTCGGTCAAGAATCATTAGTCTATGGGAAAAACATTAAAATTGAAGTAGAAGAAATTGAACCGAAGCAAATTTAGCCATTGTAAACATTGCTTATATTGAAAGTCAATTGTTTAAATGAACAATCGTCTAAATTTTCATATTAATGTGATTGTTCTTATTTGTAAATACTAACTGTGTTAGTAGTCGACTGTCTAAATAAATAATTTTGATTGTCTAAATAAATAATTGACTATCTAAATATTCAAGTAAAGATTATCAATATCGATTTTAAACATTGGTTACACTGATAGTCGACTGTTCATGTAAACAGTTGGCTACCTAGATTTTCATATGAAAATGATTGCTCTTGCTTATAACTATTTCTCATTTTGATAGTCGTCTGTCCATGTGAACAGTCGTGGCTATCAGTCAATGATATATTATGATTATCCATGTGGAAATAGTTGAATTGGATGAAATTTACAATTGTTTCGATTCTATACATAAATTGCATCAGTGTTTCAGAAATAGTAACATTTGAAATTAAAACTTATTGAATTATATCCAAATCACTTCAAATTACAATCCAATGATTGAATTCTTCACTTCTTCGAAGAAATATTATTATGGAAATGGATTGGATTGAAAGAGAGCAAATTTACTTGACATATGATGATTTAAATTTTAGCTATTATTTTTCCTGAAAAAATGATAACTAAGCCCAGTTAAGTCTAACCGCCTTGAATTCTTCTCCAATTGTGATATGCCGGCCAAGAATATTCAATATATTGGATGATGTTAAAACTAAAGAAGAATGAGTCTAATCATAATAAATTTCAAGTCGTTAAGACCATTTAACCTAAAGGTGCCACATTTTTGGGAATAGTAGCATCCAAATTTTATAACCCTCTACGTAATTCGAAATCGCTTCGAATTACAACGGAAGGATCGAACATCATAAAATTACAATGCAATATTATATTGAGAGTTGAACGAATTGAAGCGAAGTAAATTTGTAATACTTATAAATCTTCAAATTTAAGTTACCATTTTTTTAAAAAAATGTGATAACTAAAGTTTTAATAGTTTTAAGCATCTTCAATTAACTTCGGATCGCAACACACCAGCCTATATCCCAAAATTGTTGATTTATTTGATAAATTTAGGTGTTGGCCTCTTGGCTACATAAAAAACCCTAATCATATATACTTTGTAAATTGTTCATATTGGTAGTCAACTATCTAAATAGACAGTTGTCTATCTAAGCTTTTTAATTGGTATAATTGTCCTGTTTGTATGTACCATCTATCAAAATTTATGATATTGATAGTGGACTATCTTAGATATTTAATTTTCAGCTAGTACTCATTTTTTAATAAACTTTACAAAAATTCATTATGTGAACAGTCAACTGTGTAAATAAACAGTTAGCAGTGTAAAAATTTCACCTTGTTGTGCTCGCGTTCATGTATTGATACATGTACAAAATATATTTGTAGTCTTTCAGTCTATAATATACACCAATGTGCATACACTCTTGGGGTGCTATAATTAGTTTTATTACGAAGCCTTTTCCTCCTATATAGCAAACGCTTAACTTCATAGTGCAGTTTCTACAACAGACAATTGACTATCTGATCTCTCAGTTGAAGGTGATCTTCTTGTTCCCTAATATTGCTTCTATCAATAGTCTGATATTACCATTAGACAGTTGACTGTATAAAGTTACAAGTGAAGGTGCTTTTCTGGTTTCCAAAGACGGCTTCTTTTTACAATCAACTATTAAATAGTCATATGTAATAAGTAACACGTGAATGTGATCATCTTGCTTCCTAACAATGCCTCTTTCAATAGTTAACTGTTACAAATAGACAGTCCACTGTCGAAAGTAACAGGTGAAGGTGCTATTCTTGTTTCCAAATACGGATTCTCTAACAGTTGATTGTTACAATTAGACTGTCGACTGTTTGAAGTAATAGGCAAAGGTGCTCTTCTTATTTCCTAACAGGTTTCTTTTTACAGTTGACAGTTACGATTAGATAGTTGATTGTATGAAGTAACAGGTGAAGGTGATCTTCTTGTTTCCAAACACTTCTTCTTTCAACAGTAGATTGTTACGATTAGATAGTCGACTATATAAAGTAACATGTGAAGGTCATCTTCTCGTTTCCTGAACTGCTTCTTTGAACAGTCAACTGATAATGAGATAGTCAACTATATAAAGTAATAGGTGAAGGTGATGTTCTTGTTTCCTGACACTGCTTCTTAGAACAGTCGACTGTTTCGATTAGACAGTCAATTGTATAAAGTAACAGGTTAAGGTGTTGTCCATTTAGCACCATCAACTTAAGTTGACAGTGGGTTGTCTGACAATCAGATGAGTGCTTAATATTTCCATCAAAGGTCATGTTCTTGTATCGACAGTGGTCAATAAGGGAAGGCAATGTTAGAGGAAGCATTATTCTGCATAACCTTTTAAGATTTATATCATGCCTCTGAATGTCCATATAGTGGTCTCAGATGAATGGGATCACTTTTATCCTCCTGACTCATGTTGACTATCGAGCGTGCATCGTAGCATGTTTTGTGCTTATACAACACAGTTCACTATTGAAATTTCAGTTATTACTTTTTCTAAAAAAGTTATAAGTGAAGTTTAAAGTGATCTAAGCATGTCGAATTCTTCTTGAATTGATGCACAAGCAGAGAATGTTCATATTATGGGAAAAAATTGAAATGGAGGTATAATTAATACAATCTAAGTAAGTTTGATGTCAATGTGAGCGTTTAAATAAGATGTGTAACTTTATTGGGATAGTAATGTACAGAATTCCAATTCCTCTAAATACATTGAAATTGCTTGAAATTACAATAAAATTCCAATGAGAAGTTATACTAAGTAAATCAGGACCAAATCACGTCAAATTACATTCCAGCGGCTTAGTTGTCACTTCTTAAATGAAGTATTTTGTTGAAAGTGGAACAAGTTAAAACAAAGCAATTTTGCTTAATGTATAACTAATTAAATTTCAGTTATTACTTTTTCTAAAAAGTGATAAGTGATGTTCAAAGTAATATAACCATGTCGAATTCTTCTTGAATTGTGATGCACCAAGCAAGAATATTTATTTTATAAGAAAATGTAAAAATGGGAATGCAATGAGTCTAATCTAAGCAAATTTGAAGCTATTACGCTCATTTAATCAAAGGTGCCATTTCATCAAAACAGTAACTTCTGAAATTCAAATCCATTGAAGGTGATGTTCTCCTGTCGACTGTGGTCAGTATCAGCAGGTCGTGTTTAAGGAAGTAGTATTTGGTATAACCTTTTAAAATTTACATCATGCCTCTGAATGTCTATATAGTGGTCTCACATGAATGGGATCGTTTTTTACCCTCCTGACTCATGTTGACTATCGAGCGTGCACCTTACCATGTTTTGTGGTTATGTAATACAATCCACTATGTAACGAATCTAACATTCGTGCATATCATTACTGAACATATACATCTTACTGGTTGTGGGAATAGTGGAATATCAAAATGAGCAGTCATCTATCAGAATAAGCATCAGCTTTCAAGACATTCAAATTCGTCAACTTCTTGTACTTTACAGTTCAAATGTCAATATCTTCTGCCTGAATAAATAGTGAAATATGAAACTTCAAAAATACAGGAGGTTGGACAGCCTTCATGTCCAGCTTGAAAGACTTGCCAGTTCAATACCCTGTAATATCGTGCAGGATACTTACTGTCCCATCAATGAAGAGGTCTGATCCAGGACGTTACTGTATCGAGCCGGCTATTAACTGTTGCCAGAGCTTCTTGAATACAAAAGAACCCATCAGTCATTTCCCTATGAACTTGGTTGATTCGGTTGATGAGATAGTTGTATGAATCTTCAACACGAGGCATTTTAGCTACAACATTTAAGATCGTTGTCAGACAAAAACATGCATGAAGATATAATATCCTGACTTGATAGAATAACATGTAGGTTATCATACTAGCATTATCTATAGCATCTGCATTTGCTATGTCATCATTATTGTTGGCAGGCACAGCTTGATTGTTTACTTCCTGGGCTTGGTTATCTGGCAAGACCAACCAGAAATGTTCATTTTATGGGAAAATATTCAAATGGAAGTAAAATGAGTCAAATCTAAGCAAAATTGAATTCATTACCAGTATTTAGTTCAAACGTATTACCTTATTGGAATAATAACCTCTGAAATTTAAATTCTTCTAAATATCTTCATATCTCATTGAATTAGAAGACAATGACCTACTAGGCTCACGCTATACTAGAATATTGTATTGAAATTCGAACAAGTCTAAATATAGTATATTTACCATACTTATTACACTCAAAAATTCGGTTATCACTTTTTCCTCCAAAAGCGATAACTTAGGTTTCAACAATTTTAAACACCCCAATTAACACTAGATCACGATGAAAGTATCAGTATCCATTAGTATATCATAAGTTAAAATGAAAAAAGTGGAATTGGTGGAATTGGATGAAATTTACAGTCGTTACAGTGCTTTACGATGATAGTGTCAGTTTTCAGAAATAGTATCCTTCGGAAGTCCAAGTCATTGAATCATGACTAAATCACCTCAAATTAAAATCCAATCGCATAGTTCTTGAATTTTTTCATCAATTATTCTAATTGAATAGCACGAGTTGAAATGAAGCACATTTGGTTACCGTATGACTATTGAAATTTGAGTTATCAGTTTTCCTAAAAAAGTGATAAGTGAACTTTAAATTAGTTTAACCATCTCGAATTCTTCCCGAATAGTGACATACCAACATTGAATGCTTATTGTATAGGAAAATGTTCAAATGGAAGAAGAATGAGTGAAATATGAGCAAATTTTAAGTCGTTACGAGCGTTTAATCCAAAAGTTTCACATTATCCGAATAGGAACCTCCGAAATTTAAATTTCTCTAAATATCTCAAAATATCTTTGAATTATAATAAAAATAACCTTCTATATTCACATCATGATAGAACATTATATTAAAATTCGAATGAGTCTTAAAATAATATATTTGTGATACTTATAACTTTTTAAATTTATATTATCACTTTCTCTATAAAGGTGATAACTGAGGTGTTAAGAGTTTTAAATACCCAAATTATTATGGATTGCGACCCAACAGGTAGTATCCATCAATGTATCATATGATAACATGAAGAAAGAGGAAACGATTGAGTTGGATGAAATTTGCAACCATTATAAGTCTTTACAAAATTCGGGTCAGTTTTTCAAAAATATTGACCTTTGAAGTCAAAGTCATTGAACCATGTCCCAAACACCTCTAATTAAAATCCAGTGGCATAGTTCATCAGCTTTTTCATTAATTATTCTACTTGAACAGTACGAGTTGAAACGAAGCACTTTTGCTTACCGTATGACTATTAAAATTTTAGTTATCAGTTTTCCTGAAAAAAGTGATAAGTGAATTTCAAAGTGGTCTAACCATCTCGAAATCTTCCCGAATAGTGATATACCCACACCGAGTATTTATTTTATAGGAAAATGTTAAAATGGAAGAAGAATGAGTCAAATATGAGCAAATTTGAAGTCATTACGAGCGTTTAATCCAAAAGTGTCACATTATCCAAATAGGAACCTCTGAAATTTAAATTTCTCTGAGTATCTCGAATTCTTTTTGAATTATAATAAAAATAACCTTCTATGTTCACATCATGATAGAATATTATATTGAAATTCGAATGAGTCTTAAAATAATATATTTATGATACTTATGACTCTTTAAATTTATGTTATCACTTTCTCTACAATAGTGATAACTGAGGAGTTAAGAGTTTTAAAGGCCAAATTAACTCTAGATTGTGACCAAACGGCAAGTATCCATCAATGTATCATATGTTAACATGAAGAAAGAGAAAATGATTGAGTTGGATGAAATTTGCAATCATAATAACTCTTTACAAAATTTGGGTCAACTTTTCAGAAATATTGACCTTCGAAAGTCAAAGTCACTGAATTATGTTCAAATCACCTCTAATTAAAATCCGGTGGCATAGTTCATCAGTTTTTTCATCAATTATTTTGCTTGAACAAGATGAGTTGAAACGAAGCACGTTTGCTTACCTTATGACTATTAAAATTTTAGTTATCAGTTTTCCTTAAAAAGTAATAAGCGAACTTCAAAGTGGTATAACCATATCAAAATCTTCCCGAATAGTGATACACCCACACCAGGTGTTTATTTTATAGGAAAATGTTAAAATGGAAGAACAATGAGTCAAATATAAGCAAATTTGAAGTCGTTACGAGTGTTTAATTCAAAGATGTCACATTATCTGAATAGGAACATCTTAAATTCAAATTTCTCTAAATATCTCAAAATCTCTTTGAATTATAATAAAAATAACCTTCTATGTTCACATCATGATAGAATATTACATTGAAATTCGAACGAGTCTTAAAATAATATATTTGTAATACTTATAACTCTTTAAATTTATGTTATCACTTTCTATACAAAAGTAATAATTGAGGTGTTAAGAGTTTTAAACACTCAAATGAACTCTGGATTGCAACTTAACAGCCAATATCCATCAATATATCATAGGTTAACATGAAGAAAGAGGAAACGATTGAGTTGGAAGAAATTTATAATCATTATAACTCTTTAAAAAATTCGGGTCAGTTTTTTAGAAATATTAACATTCGAGAGTCAAAGTCATTGAATTATACCCAAATTACCTTTAATTAAAAAATTCAGTGCCATAGTTCTTCAATTTTTTTCATCAATTATTATATTTGAAGAGGACAAGTTGAAATGAAGCTTATTTGCTTAACGTATGACTATTTAAATTTGAGTTATCAGTTTTCCTGAAAAAGTTCAAAGTGAAGTTCAAAGTGATCTAACGATCTAGAATTCCTATCGAATTGTGATGCGCCAAGTGACAATATTCATTTTAAGGGAAAACATTAAATTGGAAATAGATTCAGTCCAATCTAATACAAATTTAAATTTATTACAAATATTTAATTCAAAGGTATCACGTTATCAAAATAGTAACCTCTGAGTTTCAAATTACTCTAAATATCTTTAAATTACAATAAAATGACCTAGTAAGCTCATAGTATGATGGAATATTGTATTAAAATTTGAATGAATCTTACATAGCATATTTGCTAAACTTATGACTCTTTAAATTTTAGCTATCATTTTTCCTGTAAAAGTGATAATTAAGGTTTTAGGTATTTTCAACACCTAAATTAACTCCAAGTCGCATTGGTGTAGGTAGTATCTATCAGTATATCATAAGTAATCTAAAGAAAGTGGATAAGATTGACGTGAATAAAATTTGTGGTCATTACGATTTCATACAATGATTGTGTCAATTTTTAAGAAATCGTGACCTTCGGAAGTCAAAGTGGTTGAATCCTAACTAAATCACTTCAAATTACAATCCAATGGCTCTATTCTTCACTTATTACATGAAATGTTCTATTGAAAGTGGGACGAGTTCAAACAAAGCAAATTTGCTGAAAGTTTGATTGTTTAAATTTCAGTTATCACTTTCGCGGAAAAAGTGATAAATACAGTTCAAAGTAGTCTAATCATATCAAATTCTTCCCGAGTTGTGATGCACAAATTGAGAATGTTCATTTAATGGGAAAATGTTGAAATGAAAGTAGAATGAGTCAAATATGAGCAAATTTGAAGTTGTTATGAGCATTTAATCCAAAGATGCCATGTTATCGGAATAGTAACTGTAGACACCTCATTTTAGCTCAAGAAGAAATACTTGATGGTCAAACTC
>CM075294.1:11990934-12013413 GCA_037672795.1 Lagerstroemia speciosa | reverse complement strand
AAAATCTACTAGACTTAAAATATGTATTATTTACATCCTATTTCTTACCTTCTTTTCCGTCCTCTTCGTCTCTGTTCCTCCTTCTTTCTCTCTATGTCTTACTCTTTGTTCAGTGACTTTTGGGTGAAAGGTATCAGAATGCCATAAATAAAAGAAGAGGATATATATGTAGGATTGTCAGGTTGGTGGAGCATAGCTGTTTTTTTTTTTTTTGTTTTGGCTAGTGGGCTTTCACAATCTTAGTGGGCTTGTCTATTGGGTTTTATGGCCAGCTCAGCCCATGGGCTCACATTGGCGGGCTGTCCGTAGACAGGAGTGTGGGCCTAAGGCCTGTACCCAATACTTGCCTTTGAGTTTCGTGCTCTTCAAGGCGCGAGAAACTGATTTGAAATTCGAAAACCAGCAACAAACCCAGAGGCGACATGTGTCCCGCTGGGGGATCGTGGACCGTCATGTCTTAGGGTAGCGGGGGAGGCGGCGCGCCACCCTTCTTGTTCCCCGAGTGCATTAATTGCCCCTTGGCCATTCACAGCCTCGTGTGACTTCTCCGTCTTTCACACACCGATCTCTCTATTTCTCCTTCGCCTTCTGCTTCCTCTCACCCCTCAACTGTTCTTTGCCTCATCCATGTGCCTCAGCTTCCATGGCGTCCTCAAGCCGGCCAGTCCAGTCCTCCGGAGCCACAGGTGAGGAGATCTTTCCAAATAAACTCACCCCCTATCGATTTCTCGCCACCTTAAAGCTAGGGAGAATAGGAGCCGATTTCTCCCCTAGGTTTCCAATCGATGGAGAAGAACCATCAGAGCCTCGGCTAGGGGAGTTCACAATCTTCCCTAAGCAGATTAGGGCCGGCCTTCATTGGCCATTGGCTGAGCTGGTGGCGGCCATGCTAAGATATTACCGCATAGCGCCGGGACAGCTCTCCTCCACCTCATGGCATGTGTGGACAGCCTTCTATCTCTACTGCCGGGAGTAGAAGATAAAACATAGTAGGTGTTGATATGATGATTTGTATAATTTATTTGTCCATTCCCAACCTAGAATCATATGTTTTCGGCCATTTCCCATACAATTAGAGGACAATTGCATATATTTTCTGTATTGGGATTGAATTTTTGTAAATAATAGTTTTCAGAGCTCCACATATGGATTAGATACTCAGGGAGTTGTTCGATGTGCAGGGAATGATGAAGACATGGCTTGTTCAATGCAGCAATTTTTGGGGGAAATTTCTCATATTTTACATATGAGAAATAGGGCAAATAATATATCATCAGAAATCTTGTCGAGTCAGGAGTCCAACGCATGAAATGGATCATGAATTGGAGCTGAAACGAGGAAGTTATGGCCGAAAGAAGAAAACTACGCGCAGAACAAAGCAACCGCGATCTACAGAGAACGCCTCAATAAACGACCGCGGTCTAATGAGAGGAATTCGGCGAAAGAGACTCAGAACACTTTGAAGAAAGGTGGGACCCACAACCTCCTATCCCACACTGATTAAACCAAGAAATGAGGGAGTCCAAATACTCTATATATAATGGTGTACCCCAACATATACATGGAGATATAGAAGAGTGGAAGAAAAAGGCATCAACTCTACTACAAGAAGAGTGACCACAACAACAATTCGGGAAGTCGGGATCGGGAGATTCGACTTCACTATCTAGAGTTCTTTCTCCCCTTTTCTTCTGATTTTCATTATGTTGTCTTCTCTTTTAACTCTTGTAGTTTATTTGAATATGTGGAACCAAACCCCTAGATTCCTAGGGGGATCAATGGACCCTTTTCTATGTCTTAAGTAAAGCTCTTTTTCTTTCACATGTATGATTCTGTCGAGGTACGCCTCCTTGGTGTTATTATGCAGTTTCGTACTTCATGCTTTCTTTTGGCCTGATCAACCACGAGATCGAACTTAAGACAGCAAGGAGCCTCGAAAGAGGGAATAGAGGTCAAGCTAGAAATTGCATAATCTAAGTTAGCTTATGCCGGCAGGTGAGGTTGTTCGTGTGAGGCATCGGAAGATGGTGAGCACCCTAGATAGCCATTTATGGTTGGTTTAGTTTGGCCTTTCAACATTAATCGCCTAGGAATAGAGTGGATTAGTGTCTTCCGCTTAGGTACATTCATATGACATCGGAAGGTGCGTACGATGGAAGTGGGGTAACCCTAGAACCCTAGGTTAATAACATGACAGAATTAATTGTGTAAAGGAGGGATTCTTGCTTAAGACTAGAATCGGTGAAGTTGTGAACCTTAGGAGCTTTTCATCGACTGAATTCTATCTATCTATTTCTTTTTTGTCTTTGTAATTACGTGCACTCTACTCAACCGACTCGATTGACTTGGCTTGGAACTAGTTGTCCCAATTTTAGTGTTTAGCATAAAAGTCCTCGTGGGAACGATACTCTATTCACTCTATATTACTTGTCTGCGATACGTATACTTGCGTGCACTACCTTTAACAACGCAAAAGTAGGCTCCTGTTTAGGTTTTTTTATCTTCTAGTGCAACGGGCCGAGGGGGTTACTATCACTTCCAACAGCACCGCAAGAAGATTTACGGGGTGTTGGTGATGAACTATGGGTCCACCAACTCCGGATGGAAGGACTCCTTTTTCTTCATGCAGGATGCTGAGGGTTGGAAGTGGCACCAAGGTCCTTAGGGGGAATTCCATGATGGGGACCCTTGGGGATCCATGAAGAGAGAGGAGTAGGCTAACGCTGAGAAGTTCTGTGGCATGAAGATTGACGCTCAGAACATTATCACAAATGAGAACCTACTCAAGTATGGTCTCGTGTCTGGAGCTCCTTGGAGATGGAGCGTTGATTTGGATATGTGCGGATTGCCCAAGGATGTCTTGATAATTTTCTAACTCCTTTCTTTTCCTTTTTTGTTTCAAAGAGGGCGAGTGGGCCAAAATCATTGACAAACTGTTGGTGCAAGAGAAGGCGCTGAGGGAAATCAGAAAGAGGAAGCGTGATGAAGAGGAGGATGCCCTTGTAATCTCCCCTGCTTTAGTTGAGAGTCGTGGCGCTACTATTCCAAAGAAGGAGGTCCCCTCTGAGCATGAATCTAGTGAGGGTAGGGCGCTAGTGCGAAAGCCACGCAAGATCCGCGTCAAGACTTCCAGTTTGGCCAGCGCCTTGACTCCAGCGGCGCCTCAGGGGCAAGGAGGTCCTGAAGTGTCCCAGCCCATCGCCCTGGCAACTCCTAAGTCAGCAGCTTCACCTTCTGCCAAACTTAGTGATCCGGTGAGGCCTTCTCCAGCGCCACCATCAAGCCTCGCTATGGAGCAAGCTGAAGGGATAAGTCCGGAACACCTGGCTTCCCCAGTTGAGGGGCGGGGTGAAGAGCACGTTATGGTGAGTTAAAACTTGGTGTCAGTTTTAAGGACGATGGTCAGCTGTTTATCTCCTTAACTATTTGTCCTCTCGTGTAGGTGCCCCTCCCCGCTGAGGGCTCCCCCATCAGGGGGCTCTTGGAAGACGTCGAAACACATATGCGCTTCACAGGAGCCTTGCAACGCCTTGCGGGGGAGCTTCCCCAGCTGGAGACACGGGAGGACCTCTTCTCCTACGAGCGCTATTACTCCTTAATGGTAAGGGAGTACGATTCTGGCCTTTTCCTTTAAGAAAACTGTTAGCCCTAGGCATTTGTAGGGAGCTATGGTCCCTGGGCTGCTGATGCAGGCGTGGAGCCAAGAGCGCCCCAGCGTCCCCGAGCTGCAGAACTAGATCAAGCGGCTAACGAATAAGAGGCGCAACTGGAGGAAGCAGGGCCAAAACATGCGCGCCAGCATTCAAGACCTAAAGTCTTAGGTGGATGCCGATGAACAGGAAGCCGCTGAGGCACAGGAGGAAGGCGAGGCGCTAAGGGAGTAGCTAGCCTCTACAGAAGTGGCTAAGACCAAGATCCAAGCCAGCTGGAATGAGGAGGCTGAGGCCCTTAAGAAGCAACTGCAGCGAGAAAGGGCTGAGAGAGCCGTTGAGAAGGAGAGGCTTCGAGGCCAGCCACAGGAATCTGCTTTGGCGCTGACCCTCGCAAACTCGGAGAGAGCAGCAGAGGTATCGTGCGCCAAGCAGGAAGCCGTGGAGGAGTTCAAGTCCATCGACACCTTCACAGAGGAGCTGGAGGTGTGCAGTGGCAAGGCCATAGAGGACTCCCTCCAGTCTGTTAAAGACGACCTCCAGCGCCTGCACCCGAGCGTCGACCCTGCTGAGATTCTTGGCCTCAACTGGTTGCGCCTGTTGGATGAGGCTCGTGGCGCTGCATCTCCCTAGAGCTATAGGAAACTTGTAAATACCAATTTGTAAAGACGTTTGATTTACTTAATGGAATTTTCCCTTCTTGTTTCCTTCTTGTTTTGGCTCTCGTTTGGTTTTTTAATTTTTTAAGTGGTGCGACGCTTTTCCGTGCGATAATCCTGAGTGGAGCATCGTCTTATGAGATTTTGACAACAGGAAGTGTTGCACAAAGAGACAAGTAGTGTAACACTTCATGGCGCCACTTAATAATGTTCCCAAGTAATGCAACGCTTCATAGCGTCAATCCGTAACATTTCCTACGATGTCATACCAAGCCTTGATAGGACGATAGATCTTGCTATAGTCAAGTCTTAGGGCAATCGCAATATTTTGTAATGTGTCATGATGCGACGCTTTACAGCATCACTAAAATTCAGGATGCCCCTAGGTTTCGAGGTCTTTGGGTGTTGTCTCAGGGTTGTTGGGGTCGATTAAACATTGTGAGCATGCCTTTGGCTCGCAGAGGTTTTGGTTTTTTAATGCATGGAGCGTGCCCCTGGGTCGTAGAGGTTTGTTTTTTGGATGCATTGAGCGTGCCCCTGGGTCGCAGAGGTCTTTGTTTGTGACGCATTGAGCGTGCCCCTGGGTTGCAGAGGTCTTTGTTCTTGACGCATTGAGCATGCCCCTGGGTTGCAAAAGTCTCTGTTCTTGATGCATTTAGCATGCCCCTAGGTTGCAGAGGTCTTTGTTCTTGACGCATTGAGCGTGCCCCTGGGTCGCAGAGGTCTTTGTTTTTTGGACGCATTGAGCATGCCCCTGGGTCGCAGAGGTCTTTTTTTGTTGGCAGTAGAAGGAGGGCGACATAACAAAGGGCTGCCCTTCAATGTTGGAATTGAATTCAGCAAAGTAGACAAGAAACTGGATAAACATCATGATATTTAACGAAAGAATTTTTTGAGCACCTCTGCGTTGAAGGTATGAGGTAGGGTGCGTCCCTCCATGTCTTGTACGATGCAAGCACCCGGGTATGGGATGCCGACGACATGGTATGGGCCTTCCCATTTGGGAGTGAGCTTGTTGACCTGGTCTTGGCGGATGAATTTGTGTCGGCGAAGGACGAGATCACCGATGTTGAACTGTCTGGCCCGAACTCTTTGGTTAAAATAGCGTGCTGCTGAGAATTTTGCTTTCTCAATATTTTTGAGGGCGGTTAGTCTCCGCTCTTCCAAGAGGTCTAGGTCCTCCCCTCGTGCTTGGTCATTTTGTGCCTAGCTGAAGGCGGCCACACTGTGAGTGTGGACGGCCACTTTCGCGGGAATGACAGCTTCGGACCCGTATATCAGGGAGAATGGCGTCTCTTTTGTTGCGGAGCGAGGGGTGATCATGTATGCCCATAGGACGCTATCCAATTCATCAACCTAGGATCCCGCGAGGGCGAGCAGTTGTGTGTGTTGTCTGTGCAACAAGGTGCGATTGGTGACCTCTACCTGATCGTTGGTCTGCGGATGAGCAACCAGGCAAACCGTTGTTGTATGTCAAGCTTGTGGCACATGTCTTGGAAGGTTTTTCCCCAAAATTGTGTCCCATTGTCGGAGACGAGGATTCTGGGAATGCTGAAGCGATATACCACTTGTTTGAGTACAAACTTTCTTGCCGCCTTGTCTGTGATTGCAGCAACGGCCTACCCACTTGGAAAAATAGTCAACCGCTACAAACAGGAAGCGTCATTGGGCAGAGAGAAGAGGGAAAGGGCCCAATATGTCTACACTCCATTGTGCGAATGGCCAAGGGGAGGTCATGGGCGATAACTCCGTGGGGGCTTGGCCTGGTTTACGCTCAAATGCCTGGCAAGAGGAGCAGACCCGTACCAAGGCTCGAGCATCTTCCATGACGGTGGGCCAATAATATCCATGGCAAAGAGCCAATCGAGCAATGGCCTTCGCGCCCTGATGACTCCCCGTTATTCCTTCATGAATCTCACGGAGCACATAATTCGCTTCATCGGGACCGAGGCATCTCAGCAAGGGTTGGGAGATGCCACGTCAATAGAGGACTCCATCTAACAAGGTGTAACGGGCAACCTGCAACTTTATACACCTAGGTGGCATTGGCGGGCAGTTGATCCTTCTCTAGATAGCAGATGATTTGGGTCATCCAATTTTCATCATTTTGTGCACAAAGCACACTCAAGGGAGTACATGCTTCTGATACGCGCCGTTACTCGATGAAGCTAAGGGCAGAATATGCTTGTCCGGAGGCTGTCTTGTTGAGTAGGTAGGCCAGGTTATTGTCCTCCTTGGGGATCCGTATGATTGTCGCCTCGTCAAACTAGCACATTATTTATGTAGCCCTTTCGAGCTAACGCTGCATGTTCTCCTCCTTGGCCTCATAACTCCCATTTAACTGGTTGACAATAAGTTGGGAGTCGCATTTAGCAAGAACTCGACGAGCCCCGGCTCCCTTAGCGATCAGGAGCCCCGTGATAAGGGCTTCGTATCCGACTTCGTTGTTTGTGGCGGGGAAAGATAGCACTAGGCTATAGGTAAGGGGCCTGCCGCCTAGGGGAATGATGACACATCCAACGCTAGCAGCCCCATTGTGGAAGAGTCGTCTATGACAACCTCCAAGAGGTCCTGGGTAGGTTTTGTTGGGTCGATGGCAGGGCCCGCGTTCTCCACCAAGAAATCCGCTAGCGCTTACGCCTGTATCGCACCTAGCTGTGCAAAGCGGACATTGAATTCGATCAACTCAATGGTCCATTTGATCATCTGTCCCGACAACTCCGGCTTGTGCAAAACTTGCTTTAGGGGCTGGTCGATCATAATGGTTACGGCATGCACATGGAAGAATGACCGAGGTTTACGCACCACCCGTACGACGGCGTAGGTAAGCTTCTCCATGGGCAAGTAACGCTGTTTTGTGGGCAGCACTATCTTGCTGATATAGTAGACCTGACGCTGCGCTCATTTCCTCTCTACCACAAGGACAGAACTCAGCGCCACCTGACTAATTCCCAAGTATAGCTTCAGCACTTCACCAGCGAGTGGGGTGGCGAGGCAAGGAGGAGAGCGTAAGCATTCCTTAAGATGGCAAATGATTCCTCACATTCTGTTGTCCATTCCAAAGTTTTGCTGGTCTTGATCCGCTGAAAAAAGGGAAAACACTTATCTCCCGCTTTTGAAAGGAACTGTGAGAGTGCAGCCAGGCGCCCAGTGAGGTGTTGGACCTCCTTGATCTTTGCGGGTGATCTTATTTTTTTAATAGCCTGGATCTTTTCAGGGTCTATGTCGATGCCTTGGTGGGATAGTGTAAAACCCAAAAATTTGCCTGACCTTACCCCAAAGGCACATTTGCTAGGGTTAAGGCAAAGATCGTGCCACCTCATAACTTCAAAGGCCTTCCGTAAGTCGGACGCATGTGTCACCGCCCTAGTTGATTTAACGATCATGTCGTCAACATAAGCTTCCATGGTGGACCCTAATTGGGCCAGAAAAGCTTGTTGACCAAGCGCCGGTAGGTGGCGCCCGAGTTTTTGAGGCCGGAGGGCATGACCCGGTAATAGTATATGCCTTCGTCGATGTAAAAGGTAGTCTTCTATCGGTCGTTAAGGTGCATGGCTATTTGGTTATTGCCGAAGTATGCATCCATGAAACTGAGCAATTCGTGGCCCGTCGTGGCATCTACCAATTGATCAATCCGCGGGAGTGGGTAGGCATCCTTTGGGCATGCCTTGTTCAAGTCGGTGTAGTCTACACACATCCTCCAGCTACCGCTATATTTTCTTACCAGCACAACATTCACCACCCATGTTTGGAAGTGGACTTCTTCGATGAATCTTGCATCGAGGAGGCAGGCTACCTCTTTGTGAACGGCTTCGCATCATTCCGTTCCCATAGTACGTCGTTTCTGCACAATGGGCTTCGCGCGAGGGTCAACTACTACGCGGGGCAAAATGATTGCAGGATCGACGCAAGGCATATCTGCAGGGGTCCAAGTGAACAGGTTAGAAAACTCGCGCAGCAACTTCATCAGATGATCCTTGCAAATGGGGCTCAGATCCGCTCCAATTTTGATGTGTTGCGTCGGAGTGAATGAAATTTCTTATAGGTCCTCGCCGGGGTGTTCAACGTCTTCTCGGGGGTTTGATGCAATTTGGAGGGACGACTGAATGCGTGCCTCCGGAATGCCATCATGTGGCAGTGCTTGGCCACTTAGTGACTGCCTCGAACAGTGTCGATTCCCCGAGGGATAGGGAAGTTGATCATCTGGTGATACGTGGACATAATTGCCCTGAGAGCATTCAAGGTTGGTCGTCCCATAATAGTGTTGTATGCTGACAAGACGTCGACCACGAGGAAGGTGGCTATACAGCGTGAAGTTTGGTCTCCGGCTCCCAGCAGAGTGATGGCGCCCCGAGGATAAATTGATCCCCCGTTGAATCCGATGAGGGGCGCGTCAACTGGGGTAAGTTCTGCATCAGTGAAGCCCATCTTCTTGAAGGTGTCATAATATAGGATGTCAGCAAAACTCCCATTATCCACCAGGACTCTTCTTACATCAAATCCCCCCTATATTGGCTGCTATCACTAGGGCCTCATCAGCCACGGAGGCAAGCACAGAGTCAACGTCTCTTTCTATGAAGGTGATCGAGTAACCAAGATCACGTCCTAAGGAGTACATTTCGCCTACCAACCATTTGCCCCTGGAGGCGGCCCTGCCCGTTATGACATGGATCGTCCCTCGGTTCCCTTGCGATGAGCTATCTCGGGCTGCCGACCTCCTCCCTTCCTCTTGAGTGGGAGGTGCATGTGGTGTGGCCTCAGCACGATGCCAAGTGTTCCTAGCATGCGAGCGCTGGATGTACTCTTGCAAATGTCCCCCTGGACCAATCGCTCAATTTCAAGTTTTAGCTGCCTGCACTCCTCCGTGTTGTGCCCGACCGCCCTGTGGTAGCGGCAGTACTTATTCGAATCAGGCCCCATTGTCCCCTTCTGTTAGGATTAGTGCTCTAAGTCCAATCACATGCGATGTAATTGGAGTAATCTTTATTCATGAAATAAAATTGATGCATTTATATTTATCATTCGCTGTGAATTTTTACCTATTGTGATGAAACCCATAAATTAATGCATTGATTTTTGGACCATGATGAGATCATGTTAGTGAGACCTAAAATCTAATAAACCTTAATTTAAAATAGTTCCTAGTCATAAGATCGCTGAATAGGGGATCTGCGACCCAGTAAGACTAGTATACTCGTTACATGCTCTACAGTAGAGGGTAGCTGATCTCCCACTTACTTGTGAAGAGTCACTAATGTAAGAGTTGATGTGAACCTTGCCAACACAGTGATGAAACCTGATACCAAGTATGATATGAACCTCACCAACCCATGACAAAACCCATATTCGACTAAGGCCTCCAGGAAACGTGTCCTTGTCAAACTCGAAAGGTGGAACCTTGACCCATTACCTGTAAAGAGGTAAGAACCTTGGTATAGTGAAGACGCCACAATCAACTATGGAAGGGTTGATTGATAAGTCGGAGAAGAACGCCACGGAATTCTCTGATAAGTTCAAAGGTTCTAAAAGAACCAATGAAAATAAAATCTCACATTTTATTATCCATTATCTGAATGAATAAAAAATACAATGTGCCCCCTTGGTATTTATAGACTCCTAAAAAAATATAAAATTTGTAAATATATCCTAATCGCTATCCTAAAAATATGGTAAATATAATCTAAATATATCTAAAAGATATCCTATGAATATTCATAGGAAACCATAATATTTCCAGAAGATAACAAAAATATATTCTCCTAATTTATCTAAATAGATACATTTAGCATATATAAGCAAATATTTCTCGGTATCTTATTGCTCGTTTTGCTCCCCTTGATCTCCTTCTTTTCTTGTATCTAACATTGACTTCCATTCTTGATATCCTTGTCTTGATTCACATCATTCACCTCCTCTTGAAAGGGGTTTGTCCTCAAATCCAAGCGTTGGAGAATTTGAGTTGATCTATCTTCATGTGGAAGTCACTTGGAACACCTCTTTGTTTGAAGCTTGATCATTCTGTTGGCTCAATTTGTTTCTTCTTTTCCCGGTCTTTGCACCCTTTTATTTTTTTCTCTCACTTTTTTCTTTCCTTTTTTTCCTTTTTTCTCTCTTTTTTTCTTTTTTTCTTTTTTTTTCAAGAGCACAAAAACAAAGAATGATGAAAAGAAAAGATAACCTAAAGGATAGATAGAACCTGACTTAGAACGTTGAGAGGATTTGTGAAAAGTGCATTACATGTAGACAAGCTAAATCTAAGTGACAGCCACATGGATTATATACACCATTGCCTATTCCTAGTGAGCCTTGGGTTGACATTTCCATGGACTTTGTTTTAGGGTTACCCAAGTCTAAGAGGGGGAGAGACTCAATCTTTGTGGTTATTGATAGATTCTCTAAAATGGCGCATTTCATTGCATGTCATAAGACTAATAATGCATCTCATATAACTGATCTATTTTTCAAGGAGATTGTTAGGTTGCATGGCATGCCTAGAAGCATTGTTTCCGATAGAGATACAAAGTTCTTGAGTTACTTTTGGAAGACATCGTGGGGAAGGTTAGGCACCAAATTATTATACTCTGCAACTTGTCACCCACAAACTGATGGTCAAACCGAAGTAGTGAATAGGATTTTATCTACTTGTTATGTGCTATTATTAAGAAGAATTTGAAATCATGGGAAGTTTGCCACATGTAGAATTTGCTTACAATAAAAGCGCTCATTCTGCAACCAACTTTTCACCATTTGAGATTGTTTATGGTTTTAATCCACTAACACCCTTGGATTTATCTCCTTTACCTTTGAGTGAACGTGCTAACTTAGATGGAAAGAAGAAAGCTAAACTTGTAAAGCAAATCCATGAGAAGGCACGCTTGAACATAGAAAGGAGGACTGAGCAATATATCAAACAAGCAAATAAGGGACATAAACAAGTGGTATTTGAACCTGGAGATTGGGTTTGGTTGCACATTAGGAAGGAACAGTTTCCCGAAAGACGACGTTCGAAACTCCTTCCAAGGGGTGACAGACCTTTCCAAGTGCTAGAGCGAATAAATGACAATGCCTACAAGTTGGATTTACCAGGTGAGGATGGTGTCAATGCAAGTTTTAATGTCTCTGATCTATCTCCGTTTGATGCAGATGAAGATTTGAAGACAAATCCTTCACAAGAGGGGGAGAATGATGCAAATCAAGAGTATGGTGCAAGAGATCCGATTAGAGTTCCAAACGGGCCAATTACGAGGGACCAGCCAAGAAGCTTAGAGAAGATCTGAACGAGCTGGTTCGGGGAATTGGACTCAAGCGAACTCAATGAAGCATGCTGAAGCAAGTCCACATGTGCCAACAACATATGTCAACATTATTGAAGTTCTCAAAGATTCCAGTCAAAGTTGAATAATTCTAGCCAAAGAAGAATATTACATGTCTAAGTAATATATTAACTTTTTAAGTCAGAATATTAGGGTAATATTTCATTGTTTCCTAAAGAATAGTTAGAATATTTTTGTTGCCTATTACTAGGAGGCTATGTGGAGATACAATATTTCGCATATCTTGTAATTTTGGCCTATTTATAGGTCAAGGCTGAGGATGGACGAATTTCAAACTTCTTTGTTATTCAATACATAATTTTATGAGGAATTCGCTCTTCTTGGTTCTTGAGAAGACTCGCAGAACTTATCAAGGTTTCTTGTGGCGTTCTACAACCAGACTTATCACTTCGATCCTTGGGGTGTGGCGTCCTTTCCAAACCGTAGCTTTGGTTCCTATCTCACTAGGTAGCGGGTCAAAGCTCGCCTTCGAAACTTGTTCTTTGCAGATCTTGGGGTTCTCTTCCATATATTGTTGTCGAGTTTTGCCACATGTTGGTAAGGTTCACATCAAGAGTATGGGTGCTCATTATGGAATGAGTTCACTGAACTAACTCACTAGAGGAAGGCCTAATAGATTTCAAAATAAATGTCAATAGGCTAATTCTCATATGATAGTAGGTGTAAGTAATACTTAGATATGAGATTACCAGAGTACCTCGTAATTGCTAAATTGTGGTTTTTGGTAGATTTCTTAGCATGACTCTCTAAGACATATGTAGAGTATTCTGGATCCAATGAGACTTTTACGGAGGTGGTAAGTAATTAATAAGGAATCAGTTACTTCAATTGTATGAGAGTATATCCTATGTATTCTGCTTAATATTGGCTCGGAAAATCTCTACCCAGAGTAGTATAAAGGTGTTTCCGATATTTCATAATTGAGTCAAATACTTAAGAATTGAAAACATATGAATAAGTATTGGGGTTTGACATATTATCCACACCCTAGCTCATTCGGGACATTGTATAATCGAAGGATTTAATTACACAGAAACTAATCATCGAAGGGTGTTCGATCCTTAGATTGAAATCCTCACTATATGGGTAGTCATGACACGTTGCCAGACATCAATCTTGACTTGTGGGTCTATCCGGTTAAAAGTTAATCGAATTAACTCGTTAAAGAGTTTAATGAGATTAAAGTAGAATATAATTAATGGACCCACTGCTGACTTAGTGTGGAGCCTAATGGGTCACACGCAATTTAGGTTTTTCTCGTAACCAAAATTTAATAGATTTAAATTTTGAATCACACTATTAAATTTTCACTAGCACAAATTGAGCCCATAACGGTCACATACCTTATCGGATAAGGTAATCTTGGAATTATATATATATTTGATTAGATTTATAGAAATCTGATTATTTTTTATTGGTTAAACATGCATGTAAATTGCCAAATTAGATTTGGTTAGATACGGAAAGATTTACGTGTGATATTATTTTTCTTTATAATTAAAGATATCGATTTGACGGAAATCGCATAACCATATCTTTGTATTTTTGTTAGTAAGATATATATATACATATATAAATACACATACGGAAGATATAAAAAAAAAGATATAGGCAGTTAGCCTTTACATAAATATATAGGTAAGCTTTTTTTTCAAGGGTATGAGATTCTTTTTATTTTCTTTCTGCTAAGAGAAAGTGGATCAACAGAGAAGAAATTTAGATTGATACAAAAATTCCGAGTGTGACTGACTATTGAGAAAGAGTTTCTTGATTCTTACGAGATACCTGGTGTGGATACCGTGGAGGGCATACACGTGTGCATCTAATCAAAGGATTGGTTTCAACAAGTTCGTGATCAAATTATTCAATTCGTACGGTTAACCTGAGGAACCAACACAAGAACCAATTCAAAATTCTTGTAGGTATGATTTCTAAACATCCTCTTTATTTGTAATTCCGAATTACCTCGAAGTGATCTTGGATCGGGAATAAAAATTTTAAATTTATGTTTCCACTGTGTTTCGATTCCCAACACCGTCGTCTTAAGAGGGGCCTGAATCAGGCTGCGCTTTTCCCCTTCCGCTAGGACCACGGTCCTTGGAGCCAATAGCGGGGTGAACCTTTCCCGCTTGTTGTCATGGGCCCCTTGCTCGTCAGGTCGACTAGTGGCGGTTTCCTTACGTTTCGTGTCCTTTCTTCACCGGTCAGTTTCTTCAATGGTCATAAACCACTGAACGCGTGCTGCCAGGTCCGCAAAGTCACTCGGGGGGTCGATGATCAAGTTCTTTACGAACTCGTCATCTCTTAGGCCACGCTGGAATGCTGCCATCTTTTCCCGCGACGTCAAGTCATTCACCTCAGCTGCCACCCTGACAAAACGTTTATACCAGTGGCGGAGGGACTCTCGCTCCCGCTGCTGCATCCTAAAGAGCTCCATCGTGGTACGTTTGATCTAAAGGGAGCCCGCAAAGTGCTCCAAGAACCTCTCTTTCAGCGACGCGAAGTTGGTAATGGATCCCGGCTCCAGGGAGTAAAACCAATCCGCGACGAGGCTTTTGAGCATCCCCAGGAAGAGGAGGCATTAGATTTCATCGATGGCTCCCCTTCCTAACAGGGAGTTGATGTGGGTACACAGATGGTTGCGGGGGTCAGTTTTGCCATCATAAGTAGTTATTTGTGGAACTTTGAATTTGTGAGGTAGGGTGACCGCCTGGATTTCGGCGAAGAACGGGCTGGTAACATCCTCTTCCACGGGCTGGTAACATCCTCTTCCACTGCAAGGAGACCGTACCTACGGCGGTTGTTCGCTTCCATAGCCCTAGCTACACGGTCTTCCACCATTTTTTGTACATCCCTGACGATCATATTGCTGCCAGTAGGGGAGACGTCGTCTTCCGTGGGGGCCGGTGCCAGGCGTGAGCTCATAGCCTCCATGACTGGGGGAGGGATTCAGGCCGCGCCCACAGTATCTCCAGTGCCTTCCTTTCGTTCATTCAAATGCCTTGACACGGTAGCTTCCACAAGGGTGGCCAGCGATGTTCTATCAGTTGTTCCACAGCTCGGCGGGTGCTAGCAGGAAGGGCGTCGAGCAACGCGTCGTGCTCAGGCTCAGCGTGGGAAGGGCTGTTTGGCGGGTTTTCAACAAGGTTATGCGTGGGGTGGGGGTGATTGGGCAATGTGTGTGGCAGAAGGGGTTGCTCACGGGCGGAGCTAGCTATTCTCCATTTGCTACGGATTTGAGCCATGGCTTCTTGCAAGTTCCCACAAACGGCGCCAAATGTTGGGAATGAAAATGGAGAACAATAATTGGGTGGAATGAGAGTAAAATTTTTTCTATATCCCTTTCGGTAATTACATGGATTTATATATAAGCACGAATTTGTATAAAATAATCATAGATCAATGTAACTTAAAGGGCACGTAATCTCTATTGTACGGACGGTGTTAGAGGTGCATGGCGGCATCAGGTGTACGAATCGGCGCTGGAGCTGCAAAGCAGCGCCAGTAGTAGGGGCGGCATCAGAAGGGTAAGGCTACCTGGCCTAGGCTTTGAAATGGATGAATGTGCCTTTCTTTTGGGCCTTGGCGGGCTGTCCTTCGACAAGGGTGTGGGCCTAAGGCCCGTACCCAACAGGGGCTACAATGGTTTGTCAAGTGGGGGAGAGAAATTAATTAAAAAAAAATACTAATGGGCTTCAATGGGCTGAGGTCCTATGCTATGGGCTTGAGCCCTACAATGGGGCTCACACTGGAGACGAGGATCGTCGGGCCTGTGGGAGTTTTTCCGTTGGGTGCTCTTGTCGTCCCCCCACCCACACACGACCCCCCCCCCCCCCCCCCCCGTTCTTTTTGAGTGTTTCCTCTCCGCCCTTTTTTCCTGAGGGAATGTTCGTCGAGAGGAATTGAAAAATTGCGTCTCTCTCCTTTTCACAGTCAAACCCTAAGTTTTTATTTACACTAACTATAATTAATTTTAATTTATTTTTAAATTTGTATATTTTCTTTCTAAAACTTGCTCAAACAACATTCTCATGGATGAAGAAATTTGGGAAAGAGATCCTTAAATATGTCCTATATAATTTTTTAAATCGATCTGATTTCTACGGACTCCTACAACTCCCTAGGATACAACAATTATTCTCTATGAGCTAATTCTCAGTTTCTTAATACTCTGTTCTATATTTTTTTAATCTTTAATGAGTTAAACTCCAAATGATACTAATTATACTCAATTTGGACTTCCGAATAATTAATTACAATTTTAAAATAAAACTGGTCAAGATAAATAAATTGGACAAGTTCGACCAATTCCACTTAAAAAATCGTATCCTATGCTCTAGATCGAATCTCGCAGTCCACAATGTATCAAATTGAAGTTGATTTGACGCTCTTCATAGTGATTATAAATTTGCTCCGTGATAAATCAAATCGGATCCTTAATTTTAATCTCAAACATCATTTTAGATCAATTATGGATACGTACTTGCTAAATTTTTTCTAAGGTCCAAGCCCATGTACTTTTTGAGCCAAAATGAGGGATCAATACCGGACATCTATGTTTCATTTATTTTCTTGATGATTATAGTAAATTCTCATGGTTCTTTGTTATGAAATCAAGGGTTAATGTTCCAAATTTTCTTTGCATTTTTTTTCTTCAAATAAAAAATTTCTCCAATTGAAAAATTAAATTCATTCAATCAAATTGTGTTAAAGAATCTCTCCCACGAATTTCAAAAAGGAACTTTACGACAATGGTATCTTCCATCATATCTCGTTTCCTCATACACCGTAGTAAAATGGATAAGCTTAATGCAAATATTGAGATATTATTGATATGGGTCTTACTCCTTTGGCTCATTCACATTTAACCCCCTAAGTTTTGGGATTTCACATTTGAAACTACAATTTCCCATAAATCATCTTCCCACAAAATCTCTTGAGTTTCCACATATCAGGTCCTACATAGTCATCCACCATATTATAACCTCCTCCAAGTCTTTGGTTATCTTTTCTTTTCGTACTTACGACATTACACGAGTTGTAAACTTGATTTTAGATGCCGATCTTGTGTTTGCCCCGAATATCCTCATAGTTCTCATGGGTATCGACATCTTGATCCTGCCACATTTTATCATTGTCACTAGAGGGATTGCCTTTAATGAATCATCATTTCCTTCTTCATCGGATCACTATCCTTTGACCACACTCAAATACTCATCCTATGATGTCCTAATGACTCCATCTCCATCACTGTAGATTTAGCGACCTCTTCAATCTCAACTTTACCTACACCCTCCCCTCTTTTATAGCCATCATGGATTGCCTGAGTAGAGACAAGTCTTTTTCATGATATTTGACCTACTACTATTGATATTACAACAGGTCCTTCAATAAGTATCCTTCTTCATCTACTTCTACTACTAATATTCTACACATCAAACATGGTTACTGGGTCAGAAGATGGTGGACTTTTGCCTCACCAATTTCTCCGATCTAGACATCCCACCCCTCTTCATGCATCTCTCGATATTAAGGAGCCTAGATCACTATGGACAGCCTAGAATGATCCACAATGGTGTGCAGCGATGATTGTCGAGTTCCAAGCATTTTTGAATAATCATACTTGGGAGTTAGTTCCACATCTGTCCCAGTGCTATGTTATTAGTCGCAAGTAGCCAACAAGATTAAAAGAAAATTGGATGGTTCGATTGACCATTTTAAAGCTAGTATAGTGGTAAGAGGCTTCAACCAAAATGAAGTTATTGATTATGATGAGATATTAGTCCAGTTATTAAGTTGGTCACTATTTGTACCATTCTTTCTATTTCAATTTCCTCCTAGCAACATATTTTCTAGTTAGATGTTAAGAATGCATTTCTTCATAGATATCTTAATGAGAAAGTGTATATGTTGTAGCCACTAGGATATTAATTCATCTAGTCTAGTTTATGTATGTCTCTTGCAAAGATCACTTTATGGTTTTAAGCAAGCACCTCGAGCGCAGTTTTCATAATTGAGCACTTTTCTCCGAATTCTTAGTTTTCAAGAATCTACTACCAATAATTCATTATTTGTTCCGCAAAATTCTATTTATGTTATCTACTTGTTGATATATTTGGATGATATTATCCTTGCAGTATCTCCAAATTCCTTCTATCTTTGTTGCTTTTCAATGTGAATTTACTATGAAGTATCTGAATCTACTTACTTATCTCTTTGGCATCAAAATTTTACTTCATTCTGATGGTCTTATTCTATCACAGACTAAGTACAGTCATGATATGCTCAATCAGAGTCTTATGCTTGACTGCAAACCCTTGATTTCTTTGGTGTCATTACGAGCTTGTCTTTCTCTAGACGATGGTGATTCACCTAGTGACTCCTCTCTCTATCAATGACTAATCGGCTCCTTTCAGAATTTAACCTTGACACTACCAGATATAGCATATGATACACAACATGTGTGTCAGTTCATGCATCAATCTTTCACGATTCATTACTTTGTTGTAAATTGTATCCTCCAACATATGAAGTACACTATAAATTGTTGCTCAATCAATTGTAAAGGATTCTTATCTACTCTCCATGATTTTGCTTATGTAGATTAGGCTAACAATCTAGACAATCGATGCTTTGTTAGTGACTTTGCTATTTTCTTTGGCCCAAGTATCATGTCATGGAGTTCCATGGAGTAACGGATTGTAGCCCATTTGAGCACTAAAGCAAGTATAAGAGCTTGGTAAATGCTACAATCGAATTAGTATGGATCCAATCACTGTTTCAAGAACTCAATATTTTCTTATAACATTCACGTATACTATGATGTGATAATCTTATAGCTATCTATTAGATAGTCAATGCTATTTTTATACTCAAACAAAGCACATAGATATCGACTTACTCCAACTACAAATGCATCATTCTCAAGCAACTCCATAGTTGATTTATTGGATCGACTAGTCAACTTATTGATATCTTCACTAAGAACCTGTCCAAGCTGCGATTCTCTTATATTCGCTCCAAGTTCCATGTTCATAACCTTCCATCCTGTTTGCAGGAGGGTAATAGATAGAGACAATTAGAATGTTATTTAGAGTCAAAATCATAGTGATTAATATCATCTTCAATTGATAATTTTTTATAAATATCTGTGATTGGTTGTATATAGTCATTCTATAAATACAAATACTTACATCACAATCAAGATGTCCTCACTAGATTACAGGTCCTTCACAAGTCATATTACTAATAGAATTATAGCGCGGATTGCATAAAGCCTATCACATGCAAGTAGGCTATAGCTCATAGACTTTATTATCCAAAGCATGACTTGTGTTAATGCATGAACTTTATATTGCCAAAGAAAGTCATGAGGATGATTAAACAAATTTGTGCTAGTTTCTTATGGAAAGGTACACTTCAATCCAAAGGACACAAGGTCAAATGGGCTGATACAAGCATTCTCAAAAATGGAGGTGGTCTTAGAATCGAAGATATAGAAATATGCAACAAAGCCTACATACTATTCAAGTGACAAATTTTCGGGATACTAAGTCTTTTTAGGTCAATTGGGCAAAGAAGTATCAACTCAAAGGCAAGAACCTCTGGGCTGCTAAGGTAAATACTAATTGCAAGTAGGCATGGAGGAAGTTAATGAAGTTGAGAGACATAGCTTAACCCCCACATTACCTATAGAGTTGGTGATGGCACAATGATCTCACTTTTATATGCTAATTGGACACAAAAATGTAGTCCACTAACTCTCATAGCTAATGATATGAACTACATTCCTTCCCCTGGAGTGTAAAGATTTGGTATCCTATTATCCTAGGTGTATAAGGATACATTTTGGGAGTGGGCGAGATGTACATTTTTTGGCTGAACATATATCCTTTCACAAGTTGTATGAGATGTTAAATATTCACCAGATGACATAGTTTCTTATGATCAAAAAGACAAATTCAGCATCACAGCTGCATGGCAAGCCATTAGGCTGCACCTACCTAGAGCACCTTGGGATAATCTAGTGTGGTTTCCCGAAATATGCTTAGATAATCTTTCATCTTGTGGCTAGCAATAAGGGATAAGCTTAACATTGAGGCTCAGATCAAGCAACAGAATTCCTAGATTAACAACACGTGCATATTTCATTATGCTAAGGAGGAGGAAAGGGAACACCTCTTCTTCTTGTGCGCCATCACCAAACAAGTTTATAATAGTATTCTCTTCACACTCAATGAACATAGGGAAGCCACCGACTGGCCTGATGAACTCATTCTCAAAATCAGTAAGGATCACGGGAAATTGTTGGATATTGTAATCTACAAGTTGTGCTAGAGTTGATATATGTACGACATCTATTAAGTTAGGAATCAAACTCTCTTTCAAGATACATCTAGCCCACCCATGAAATAATCAAGTGGGCGCAGAGTTTATAAAATTGCTTGCACCTTCATTTGAAAACTTACAAAATGGATTAGGAAATAGTATTTACTTGCAATCTTTACAATTAGATGTGATGGGTTAACATTTTGTATATCATGTGACTATTGTATAGTGCAATGGGAATGATACATTTACTTTTCACCAAAATAAATAAATAAACAAACAGACCCTCACATTGATTTCTGTGGTCTTCCTTCAAATTACTATCCTTCTCACTTGAATCAATATAGAAGCCAAGGGCCAAAGCTACATCTCTGTATGACAATGCTACTTGGTTGTGTTTATTGCTTAAAAAAATGTCCAAGTTACATTTGTTCTTTTGTATTTTTTTTCAATTATTTAACTGGCTTTGGCCCCACAGGACAATGGACTCTGGTGTGGCATGGCTAATATTGCCCAAGTATAATGACCCAAGGCTGCGGTATCGTGGTTTGGCCCCAAAATTGCCAAGTCTGTGTATTCGATCAATTCTGCAAATTCATAATGTTTATTTATTTTTATTTCTTTTTTTACCCTCAAGAACATATAGCAAGTCTTGCCAATATGATTTGGAAGGGAGAAGAAATAAAGGACTAGATTAATAAGTGGGATGTTTAATTTATCAAACAGCTGCATTCGAACCACAACCAGAACAGTCATATTAAAGTTTCAATAATTTTTCCTGTGAAGATGCAAAAGTGCATCATATGGTCTTAAAAATTATGGGAGTTTATTATTATCAATGTCTTTGCCATAGAGAGGGAGATTTTGGAGGAGATATTTTTTAGAACTTTCTCTTTTCTTATTTATTTATTGATTCATCAAATTTATAGTGTAGTTTTTGACATCATGTGTATACTATAAACAATTCAAGAACTTTTTATGTTTACTACAAGAGAAGATTCACTTGGAGATTTAAAAGAATTAGCCACAATATATTGGTGCTCTGTGGTCGACAAGTTAATTAGGTTCAAATGTAGTTGTTGGTAGAAATATAATAAATAATCTTGGATCCCTATGGTTATAGATACGAAAGAATTACAGAAACTTCATGACTCACAATCATGCTACGACCTATGGCCTATGAAAAATAATAGTATTAAATCAAATTACAAAATCGTAAAAGTGACCGAATTTTGAGGCTTGTGGTGATCAAAATGTCCTTAAAACTAATTCGTCCTTAAAACTAATTTGTCCTCTACTCTGTTGTGCTAAGAAAACTTAAATTTCAGTCTCCCAAGATACAGTGATAGCTAAAGTAAAAGCAGAACCGAAATTCAACTCCTCAGGCGAATCGAACAAATGTAGGCAACTACCATGGAAAACGATGCAGAGCATGAAGAAGAGAGAATGTTGTGCGAATGCTATGCAACTGTGCAGCCCTGTGTGACTTTGTGCGCAAATGTTGATGTGTATCTAAAGCCTCAGCCTATGGCCTTATTTATAGTGGAGATAGGAGTTGTAGGCAAAATGATACTGAACTGGGAATTCAATGCTTGAATCGGTGAAATTAAATTATGAACCGGCCAACAAATGTTATGAATTGACAATCAACAAAATTAATTTGACCCATTAAGTGGCATATTTAATATGCCCTTAATTACCTCTTAATGTCTAGCTTAAATATTGATTTAACAGTCAAAATCTTGACTTGAATGTTGACTGCCACAGTCACGACCCTGAATTAAATGCTATTGCCATAGCAAAAATTAATCCTGTGCATCACCTAGTGCAAAAATGAAGGAGAAAATTCATAGGGAAATGTAAATTCGGCCTTGCGTGAGGCTACAGAGTCGGAACGAACATTTGGCACCTCCATCGCCTACACACACACGAGTTCAACTAAATTGGCCTACAACAACACCTCCTACATGGGCGCACGAGGTGGGCACGAGTTGTATAACTTAGCCAAGATGTTTACTCCATATAAAAGTATTATTCTCTTATAAACACTTCCAAACCCCTTTCAGCTCCCCTTCGCTCTTCCATGTGGGATGGAACTCTTCCCACACCTCACATTGGCTTTATGGCTTGCATATGGGCACCAATTTGAATTCATTTGTTTTAGTCCTATATAATTTGTTTATGCTCAAGTCATTTCCCTTCAATTTATGGGACCTAATTTTCATTCACACATCATTTTGCCATTAGTAGGCAAAGTGGTCATTTCTTAGTCAAAGATTTCCTATCTCACTTATTTTAGGAAACATGTACTCCTGCACATCAATTTGATCCGTTCAACGTAAAGTTGATGATTTGATCAGGGAATGAAAAGTAAAATGATGATTATCAAGTAGAAAGTCCTTTTTTCCTTTCCTTGATTATTCCAATAGATGATCGGGCAATTACATTAAAAAATATATAATTTGCTATTTTCTTGAAAAAAATTAAATATTTTAAATTTAAAAAATA
>CM075294.1:11966646-11990434 GCA_037672795.1 Lagerstroemia speciosa | reverse complement strand
AACAGAAGACTTGATGCATGAGAAATAATTTTTGGCCAAACACTACTTGATTCATAAATCACTGAGCCTTTATTATATTTTGCTAGTAAAACCATGTAACAAAAATTTGAAAAATAACAAAGGCACTCATGTCTAAATGTCATCCTAAGACCCCTTTAATCTTGTCCTGCTGGGTTGCATCTTCGAATCACACCTTCTTCCTCACGACTTCCAGCTCGATCCTTGTCTATTGTAGCTCCTCCAATGCCTAGTCTCTCTCATCTCGGAGTCGAGTTATGTCTTTGAGCCATGCCTTGCACTAGTATTTTCCTAATAGACATCTGATGGTAGTGGTCGGTCTACACTAGACCATGATCTGGAGGTGGAGGGTCGATGACCTTGTTCAAATCAACAGGAAGTTGAAAGAGCTCGGGATCCATGGCATGGATGTACTCACGGGTGGCTGAGTAGATCCATTCCTCCTCGGAGTTAGGTTCCACTAATATGGTGGGAAAATACTAGTGTGTACTCCAAAGCCTCTTGACTTCTTCAAACTTACCCTTGTGAGAGAGTTCCTGAAAATTGAGGCGAATGTCATGTTCGTCCTCAACAAGTGATATGGCTGGTAGCCCCCCATATTGACGATAAACACGTGCCAGAAAATATGCTAAGCTTCCAAGGTATCCCAAGAGTGGAATCCCCTTGAAATTTTGACATCTAATAAAAGTTTTTTTCCACAAACACCAACACGCTTTCCATAAAAAGTCTTAGCTTGTGCCTTTGAGAGAAAAGTTTTCCATTCTCAGATGGTTCGAACTAGGAAATGTGGTTTTTTTGACAAGACATTGAGTTTTCTCCAAATACTCGTAATTTGATTCTCGCTTAAAATTAAATTGGAAAGCATGACCAATTTTTCAAAGGTGGCTTAGGAACCAAGTTTGAAGCAAAATGGGACAAACCAAAATTTACATGATTAACCGACCTTAGCATTTCCACAAGTAGAGTGGGTATGCAATCACGGCCTTCAACCACATAAAGGACGATGTCAACAAGCGCTGCATCAAACGAGCGCTTGGTCCTAGGAAAAAGAAAGGTTATGAAAAGAGCAATTATGAAAGCGTTGGCATATGATTTTCAAAAAAAATCCTTTCACCACTTGTCCCTTGTGGTTTGAGGAAAGATCATCTAAATCACTCGAGATCAAAAGGTTCCCACAATTTTTATCAAAAATTGATTTCACGTGTTTTTTCTTTACCCTATCAGGCGATCAAGATTTTTCTCAGGGGAACTATCCAACTGTGAGATGACCAATTCACCTCTCCAAGTAGGGGTAGATAGGAGTTCACAATATTCCTCTAGGGTCAGCACTAATTCATGCTTGCTATGTTAAAAACAATCCTTCAAGGATCCCAAAATTCTATGAGCGCAGTAAGCATACGCCAGTCAACCTCGACCTCAATTAATGAGTAGGCATTTCCCACCACCCTTTTGACGTAATCTTGCTCTGGACATGTAAGATCTTGTCATCATTGAGTCATCTCAAAGTTAGGGAGGCAGTAGTTGGTAGGGGTCGCCATCTGTGAAGGGATCGAAGTCAATTTAGCTCTTATGAATTTAAGTGGTGCTGGCCATCTCAATTTTGGAAAACATGATGGACGTTCAAGAAATTAAATAGGCGAGGGAAGAAGATACCTACTCATGCAATTTACAATTCAAATATCCCACTTATACATCATTTTCTATCCCTAAGGAAAAGAAGAACTTATAATCATTTTCTATCCGCGTATACATTATTTTCTATCCGAAAGAAAAGAAAGATTAGAAATGTACAACTCATATGTCCCTTATACAATTGTTTCTACCCTTAAAAAGAAGAAAAAGTGACATTCACATTCAAAACAATCGAGCGTTTAATGCATGAAGGTTGGGTGCAATGGTAGGCGCTAAAAGTCCCTCAATCAGCAGTGTCCTTGATTCTCCTTTCAGGGTACAGCAGGCTTACGAATCGAGCGGAGGTGTTTGAAAATCGTTTCTAGTGGAAGCTCTCACAATGGGCGTCCTTCTACTAACCCCATCCTAGGGAAGTTCCTACGATCCAGGTTCAATCATTATTCAAGGTATGCAATGCTAAAGTAAAGTGCACAAACAAACAATTGGGGATTATGGGGTGTGGACCCTCAAAAAGTCCCCAGCTGAGTTGCCAAGCTGTTGGATGTCGAGAGTTATGACTTGAGAAAAAGAAGCTATTGAGGTACGCACAAGGCATAGCTTGGGACTTTAAATCGGGATGGATTGGAGTTGTCACTAAATCTTTTAGGCACCTAATTTACTAATAACCAACTAGGTTTTTTTGTGGATGTTGGAGCCTAAAAAACCAAAAAATTATCTACCCTTAAAAAGACTCAAAAGATACTCCTAAAGAACCAATTTATTTCGCTTTAAAATCCTCAAATTTGACCCGAAATGTTTCAAAAGTTTTAAGGATCATACCTAAGTCTTGGGAAACACTTGAACCCACTTTAAAACACATAAAAATATAGGAAAACTGATCTGGAAAATTCGATAAGGTGCTGGATTGGATTTGAAAGTACGACAAAAGACACTGAATCGATCCGAAACTTTCAAGAACCGACTCTATACTTGACAACTCCTAAAGCCATTCTAAAATATACAAAAAATAATCAGAAGTAGATCTGTAAAATTCAGAATAAATGTAGACTGATTTTAAAAAGCCAATAAAAGATTCTGAATCAATTCGAAACGATCTGAATTTTTCTAAAACAAACCCCTAAATTCTAGGAAACATTTAGACACGCTTTAAAATGAATATTGACTCCCCGAGATGATCTAAGAATTTCGAAAATGTTGTTGGGTCAAATAAAACAAATTTCAGAACTCGACCTTGAGAGTTCCATTCATCATCACTATTTTTGCACAACTCATTTCTTAGTCATTCCCCGATTTTCTTAAAAAAATACTTTTGCATTTTTTTTGACTTTTTTTCATTTTTCATTTTATCATTTTTATATTTTCTTTAAAAGATGAACAATATATATTCATTCTTAAAACCCTAAGTAACAAGTTTCCATTTTTTTTAGGATCCTATTCCATTTTTCTTCACGAAAATATAAATCCTAATTTTTTAATTGCACTGTTTACTTTTTATTTTGTTGATTTTTTTTTGAATTTTGTATCTTTATATGAAACAAAATAAAATGTAAAGACATGAAAATAAATAACAAACAAAATATTGAAAACTAATTGGAATGAAATGGGGTTTGATGGAGTCTAAATCGGGCGTCTACAGTTGACATCGATAGTACAAACCGTTAATTATTTGTTAGCGCTGTTAAGCGTGGCGCCTGCATAGACGTTGCATTGGAAAATTGAATGATATGACAATAAAAGCCATGAAAAAAGGCACCAATAGTATAAAAATATGGGTAATGTTATAACATAGTTTAAATTTATCAAAATGTTATAGTGTAGTATAAAACTTTTATATTTTTATTATGCTTATATTTATTGACAAATAAAATCTTAAGTCCATCCATCTCATTTTTCCTCTCACATACCCTCATATATTGTGATCATTACCAATCAACTTTGCAACAATCTTCTTAATCTCGACATGCCCTAGAAAGTAAGTAAACTAAGACCATCATGGTAACTATCTGTAAAGATAACATAGTTATAAATAAGGGTGAAGGTTAGTTGCTTTGACATTCTTCCAATACTTATGTTAAAAATTATTGTATTACAATCTACTTGATGATATGAACTAAGTATCATGTGTTATTTTTATCATTAGGACTTAAAAGTTCTAATCTCGATTTTTAGACAATTATTTGAAATAAATTTTTTAGTTTATTAATATATGTATATTGTAGATCAACGAAAATAATAGGTTACTGATCATTATCACTCCAATGATGATTCATATATTTATTATTCTAAATATCATATCGATGATGATGACAATGATTAGTGATAATATGTCATTAAAAACTTGAATTTCTAACAAAATAAAATAATAATACCAACTTAAAGAGATAAAGACATTGTCCGAGTTACTATATTTGTTGATTCTTATAAGTGAGTCCTAAATATTTCAAAATATTAAATTAAGTTCTATTCATTGTCCGAGTTACAATATCTACTCCTTTCCATCACCTATCGTTACTTTAGGCTAACGTTTAATTGACGTGTCTCAGTATCATCTCAATGTCATGTCAGCACTATGTTAACTTAAAGTAACAGTAGTTGACGGAAAGGACTCAATGTTGTAATACGAACAATATATAGGACTTGATTTAACATTTTAAAATATTATGTCTCACTTGCAAGAATTGACAAATATATGGGACTATCGGTGTTTTTATATCCAAAGTTAAATATTTTGTACAATTCTATAATGTTTTGAAGATGTTGTATCATACTATAATTTTAGTCAAACTTTTTATACCATTTGTGCTTTTTTTCCTAAATTTTATTATTATGTTATTCAATTTTCTGAATCAGCAGTCACATAGGCGCTATGTAAGTAGCTATGTAAGCAGTAATGTAAGCGTCAGGTCAGCAAGTAGTAATGGCGTTAGTAGTTAATTAATGATTTATACCATCAGCATTAACTTTTCAAATATTATGTACTATTATATAGCATTTTAAAGATTTGGTATTATATTCTAACATTAGTTAAACTTTTTATATCACTAGTTCTTTTTCCCCCTCAATTTTGACATAGAAGGGGAATTACCCCCTAACATGAGAAATTCTTAGGTGATCATATCTCATCACGTGATATGATAAGATAACAAGCAAACTAACACAGTGATGAACGAATATCATGATGAATCCGAGAATAACAGCGGGCAATAAGATTAGTTTTTGGTATATTTTACTATCATTTTGAGTTGTAACACAGGACCAATACATCTATTTATTCCATTTTTTTCCATTTTTAATTTACTATAAAGTCTTTTTTTTTTAACCTCGGGAGATGAATTCCAAAAGGAAAAATTATGTAGGAAAGAATGAAATGTAGAGTGAGAGGAGGAGCAACCTAATGAATATATGAACTAATATATTGATTTTTATGTAAATTCTTGCATGTCTATGCATATTATAATTTAATAAATTTTTTGTTCCCTTCAACCTCCATTAGATAACTATATTTCAAGCATCAATTAAAATTTAATTCAGTTTTCGTCAATGAAAATTCTTGTTTCCTTTTATTTTTCTCCTCTTTATGTGCCTTGTTTAATTTTTCTGGAACTTTCTTTACCTTCAAATATTTCGGTGAAAATATCATAATTTCGAATAATTCTTAGCAATATTATTGCTAAAAGTTTGTCATTAAGTATTCCCTAAAAATCTGCAACAATCGATTATTTAGGTTAAACACGTCTTGTAATGATATCCAAAACTAATCAAAAAAAAATTTCAAATTTTTTGTTCATAAAATTGGACAATCAAGTCAAATTGACTTATTTTTGTGCTATAATTTGTGTTTAAAATAACAAAATTATTAATTGATTACGCTAAAAGATCTTAAATTGGAAATTTACACCTAAATATTAATTTTTATTTACCATAATGTATCTAATTTACTACCAACATCTTCAAAATTAATAATTGACAAACTAATCAGCCGTGGGTGGCCATATATAAGTATACTAGACATTGACTTGTACCATGCACGGTAAGAAAATAAAAATAAATGCATGTGGAATAATGAGATGATCGTTAACTTATAGCAGCAGGTATGCCATTCTAGGATACTATGTCAATTTGACGTTTTCAATTTTATAATTTTAAATAATTCATTAAAAATATGACACATGTTTGCTTTTAAAATTATAGATATGGAGTGATATATGTAAATTTGAGCGTTAATAAAATATTTTTGCTATTAAAATCATAGATATGAAATGAGAAAAAAATAATTGAAATTATTATTTTATCCTTAATCTGGATAATGTTATAAAGCAAATGCATATTACAAATTTTAATACATAAATTAGATTAAGGACAAAAATAAAAAATGAAAAAGACACCAAATCTATTAATGTTTGCATATGATAATACAAGAGACTGACCCGTGCTCTGCACGGAGAGAAAATAAAAATAGATAAATAAAAGTGAATATTACTTATTATGAATCTATATAATTAAATTGTTTAGTTATAATGTATTATAGTTTAATCTGTAATAAATGAGTTTACATTAACTTATAATAAGATACATAATATTTTAAGTTGTCTGTAGTATATTTTACAATTTTATTTACATTTTCAAAAAAATTATATTAAAAATAATGATAAATAATACAACTTAGAATTAAAAATAAATATAATATTTTTTATTATGCAGTTATGGAGTGGGAAAATTTAACTTATTAATGAAAGATTTTTTGATATGCAGTTATAGAGTGAGAGAATCTAAATTGTTAATGAAATATTTTTGTTGTTTAGATCGTAGATCTGAATTAAGAAAAGTAGATAATGAAAATTATTATTTACCATTAATTTTAAGCTTTTTATAAAATAAATGTATGCCATAAGTTTCAATATATAAATTACGTAAATGTCAATTATGGAAAACCCAAAAAGACACCAAAACAGACAAATGTTTGCATATAATAATTAGATAAAAGTTAATTAATTGCTAAATGGAAAAAACAAAGACTATAAAAATGAAATTGACAAATTGAATACAAGCAATTGTGAATGATATAAGAGATCAATTCTTTAAAGGAAAATATGCACAGTAAGAGAAAATCAAATAATGATTTGAGTTAATTTCAACCAATTACCATGCTTCCATTTTTTTATTGGGTAAATGGCATAAAAATCACATAATTTTCGAAAATTCCACACTTTGTCATTTACTTCATTTTTAGCATAGAAAATCATGTGATACGCTTCATTTTTCAAGTTTCATCGCCCATCGATTTTTCATTATAACACAATAAACTTCTCCATTAAGTGCATATAAGGCATCCTAGGTGGCATTATAAGAGTAAATGAGATTATAGTGCAATATTATTTGAGACTCTTATTAGTAAATTTATTTACAATTCTATCGATTTCAAAATTCTTATTCCTTATCATATACTCTTATAATAAATATATAATTAAAAAGTTGTCTCGACCGTTTTATCTAAATATCGTCTCTCTTTATTTTTAAATAATTATTTACCAACTATTGCATTTGCTTATCATAAGTTATTGACAAAATACTGACAGAATTATTATTGGTAATGTGGACACTGTACGTTGTTAAGTGTGTAAAAGATTGATTATTTACATGCTTTTCGGGCCTAGATTTGAATAAGATAATCGAGTTTGACTTGGTTTATGTGCTTGATTATGCAATCTTTCCTTGTTGAATATAGCGGAGTTAGAATTGAACAAGTGTTAAAAGTCGGGTTTATCTTAAGAATGTTGATACTTTTGAGACATTTTGTGATGTAGATACATAATGGAAGATCAACCGAGCCTCGAAAATGAATCCCGACTAAAGACATGAAGCTGATCAGAAGAGCAGAACAGTGGAGTCGCGGCCCAGGATCGCAGCCCCAATGGAGACAGTGAAGAGGGACCGCAGCACTGGATCGCGGTCCCAGGCAAATCAGCAGTGAACTCCGGAGATTTATTGCCGAATCAACATCAGTCAACCCCAAATATTATACAAAATATTTTTGGGCAGAATGAGAAATATTTGGGAGACAAAAAGATTTCGATTCAACTCAACTGGGAAAGAGAGAATCTTGCAAGATTTGAAGAAGGTTATAATATATTGCAAAGCAAATAGACTAGCAAGCAAGTTTTGTGGGAGAATTCCATCCATCCAACAATAAGTTCCAAAATCCTTTTGCAACCTCGAAGATCAAGAGAAGCTTGTGATCAAGATGAAAGAAGGGAAGCACTTCAAGACAGCTCGAGGCTCGAGAGATTAGGATCGGCTTACCTAGAGTTTTCTCTTTCCCTCTTCTTTTCTATTGATTCACAATGTATTCCAACTTCTTGGTAGTTGTTTTCAATTCCATCATAAACTAATTCCTTTATTTCTAAGGCAAGCAATGGAACTCTTTTCTACTTTCTAGATTCATATCTTTTCCCGATTATGTGATCAATTACAACCGTATTACTTATACTATTCTCGTCTTTAATGCTTTCTGATTAACTGGCCACCAATTAGATCGAATAGGAAAAATCAACAAACTCGAGAGACGGAGTCGAAATCATGCCAGAGATAGTATAACTTAGGATAATTCACGCCGAGAGGTCGAGATTATTTGTGAGAAGTATCGAGAGATTAGTCGATCACCCTAGGTATCCAAATTAGGGTTCGAACTCAATGGGTTTCTTAATATTAATTGCCTAGAGATAGAGTGATTGGTATCATCCTAAAAACATGTTCTTATTAAACAGAGAGGTAGGCAAGGAGACATAAAACCCTAGGATAGTAATATCGTGATTGATTACATATAGAGATTAGATTTTGGTCTAGAAGTAGGATTGAGGGAAGTTGTGAGCCTTAGGACCATTCAAACTTATTAATTTCTTTTAATTGCTTCGAATTTACTTTTCTTGTTTTCATTGAATTCCTATCAAATTTCGAATTGCCTAACTTGGTTTGATTGCTTGGTTTATTGCTTAGCTTTGATTGACTTAGATCCTCATGGGAACGATATCGATATTCATCACTTTATTACTTGAAATGATATGTATACTTGCATGCCTTTTTGGTTATCTATTTTTATCGCAACAAGTTTTTGGCGTCGTTGCCTGGGATCAAGTTTTCAATTAATTCTAACCTTAATACTAAGCAATTTTCCTCGACTAGGTACTCTTTTCTAAATTTTTTTAATTTCTTTTCACTAGGTACCCTCTCAAGTTGTATGCTTTGTCACCACAACTCAGCTCCACTATTGCACGATCCGAAACCCGAGTGGGCCTTTCATAGGAGACGTAGAGAGCAAAGAGCAGCCCAAGGGAGAAAAGCCATGGAACCTGGCCAAGGAGATGAATTAGTACCACAAAACCAACGTCGGAAGACCATCAAGGAGTATGCACAGCCGCAATTTTTGAATCAATCAAGCATCGTCAAGCCACAGGTTCAAGCTCACACCTTCGAGATCAAACCATCGGTAATCCAAATGCTTCAAACTTCTTATTCTTTTGGAGGAGCACCGAATGAATATCCTCATGTGCATCTAGCAAAGTTCCTTGAGATATGCAACACTTTCCGCTTCATTGAGGTGTCGACCGAGTATATCCGGATGTCCCTTTTCTCCTTTTCATTAAGGGACAAGGCTAAGGCGTGGCTGCTATCACTTCCACCAAGCACACTTGACACATGGGATGCAATAACTGAGAAGTTCTTGACTCAATACTTCCCACCGTCCAAAACAATGAAGCTAAGGAATGACATCATGACATTCAAACAACAACAGCCCATGAAGTCTTTCTACGAAGTTTGGGAGTGTTTCAAGGAGCTACAACGAGCATGCCCCTACCATGGCATTGAGATATGGACATTGGTACAAATCTTTTATAATAGTTTATTAGAAAATTGTCGTTCTTCCCTTGATGCCTCTGCAGGTGGTTCAATCATGAATAAATACCCCGAAGAAGCCTATGAATTGCTTGAAGAGATGGCACGTAATGGATATCAATGGCCATTTGAAAGGGCAACGAGACGTGGAACCACCGGAATGCATTCGGTAGATGCCGTGACAGCCTTCTCCACTAAGATGGATGCCCTATTCAAAGAAGCAATAGCATGGAAGAACCAAGGAGCGGGGCCAACCTATGGAGCCACCGAAGGACTAGCTTACATGGAACCGGTGCAAGAGACTCAAGAATTGGCCAACTACATTGGAGGCAACCCGAGCAACAATCCCTACTCCAACACATACAATCCAGGTTGGAGAAATCATCCAAACGTCTCCTATGCCAACAACAACAACAGGGCCAATCCACCACCGGGGTTTCAATCAACTTAGAAACAAGAACCTTCGGCTTCGGATCGCCTCACGAGATTAGAAGAAACTTACATTAAATTTATGTAATCTTCTCAAGATACACATGCTGCTGTACAACTGAATTCTAATCAAATTGTTACCTTGCAATCACAGGTGCGGAACATGGAGACTCAAATTGGTCAAATGGCTCAAGCAATCAGTTCTCAACCTTTGGGAGCACTACTGAGCGACACAAAAATTAACCCTCGAGGTAAGCATAATGAGCAAGTGAAAGTAATCACGTTGCAGCACGAGCCAAAAGCAGAGGACGGAAAAACAAAGGAGGGATCGCGATCCCAAATTCCAGAACAAAGGGATTGCGACCCCAGGTTGTGACCCCTAATGACAGAGCCAAAATTCGAGACTCAGAAGACTTCCAGATTGATAAGAAAAGCCCAGAACATGCTGACCAGACCTAGACAAAGCCAGAAAAGAAGGAACGAACATATCCACCTCTTCCTTATCCACAAAGAGCACAAAGGGCAAACAATGAGCACCAATTCCATAAGTTTTTGGATGTGTTTCGTAAATTGCATATTAATATACCGTTTGCTGAAGCTTTAGAACAGATGCCAAGTTATGTGAAGTTCATGAAGGAGATCCTATCTAAGAAGAGGAAGCTTGGAGACTATGAAACCATGGCTCTTACCGAGGAGTGTAGCGCAATTTTGCAACATAAGTTGCCACCTAAATTGAAGGACCCGGGTAGTTTTATAATACCTATCTCCATTAGTAATAAATTTGAAGGTAAGGCTCCATGTGATCTTGGTGCAAGTGTCAATCTCATGCCATATTCTATTTATAGTGAGCTAGGATTAGGAGAAGAGAAGCCGACAACGATTATACTTCAACTAGTTGATAGATCTTTGGCTTATCTCCATGGTATAATCGAAGATGTTTTAGTTAAAGTGGATAAGTTTATATTTCCCGTTGATTTTTTGTGGTGCTTGATTTTGATGAGGATCAAGAGATCCCAATTATACTTGGTAGACCTTTTCTTGCTGCAGGTTGTGCATTAATTGATGTGGAAAAAGGCGAGCTTACAATGAGGGTTGACAAGAATAAGGTGACTTTGAAAGTATTCCGTTCTATGGAATCTCAACCTCATGAATGCTTCTCAATTGATGTTATTGATAGGTTTACCAATCATGAATTCCAAGAGACCCGAACCAAGGATACACATGAAGAAGTTCAAGATAGTGGACAACCACATGATGCTAGGCACCATGAAGACATGAAGCGAAGGGATGCAATTTCAAAAGTGCCAAAGAAGTTCACTAAACTTTTAGAAGGAAAACGTCCTGATATACAACAAGTTACTGAGAGCTCCCTCAAAAGACGAACAAAGCATGATGAAAGGACCACGGTAAAAGGATTTCAACTCGGCCAACTAGTTCTTTATTATAATTCTTTGTTAAAGTTCTTGTCAAGAAGGAAACGTTGGCCGAGCCCATTCCAAGTGTTACGAGTCTTCCCTTGTGGGTCGGTCAAATTGATGAATCAAAAGACAAGAGAAGAGTTCAAGCTGAAGGGACAACATTTGAAGGCATATGAAGAGGACCCTATCAACTGGGATGGGTCCTCAGCTCAGGGACAAGAAGGATGATGTGACCAAGAGTCGAGCCGAGGACTTAAAACACGGCGCTTCTTGGGAGGCAACCCAAGCCGAGAGTCCATTGCTTTAATTTTAGTTGGTTTTTATTTATTTTGTTTTTCTAGTTCACATGCATATTTTGTTATTTTTTGTTTAATTTTTTTAGGGAGCTCTGCTTAGCAATTCTAGGAGGATTATGGCACAGAACAGTGAGGACCGCGGCATAGGACCGCGGTCTCTCTATTACAGGTCATTGGGGACCGCGGCACTAAGCGACAGTCCCACATCACAAAATGCTGCTCACTTAGGACCGCAGCATAGGACCGCAGTCCCACCTTAAAAAAAACTGATTTGTTTAAATTCAAATTAGGGCTTCATAACTTAATCCCCTTGTCTCCTCTGCAGAAAATCGACAAGCGGGTGTGAGCACTATTCCTTAGCACCATCCTTTGAAGAAGAACAGTAGCACCATCCTTTGAAGTAGATCAGGAAGAAGAAGAAGATGCCCATAGAGCACACGAGGAGAAGAGTAGCATTCAAGAAAAACCAGGCAAGTTCTCACCTTTATCTGCTCTTTCTTTCCATTGGGACAATGTCAAGTTTAGGTTTGGGGGGAGCTTGCTTAGCTAGGTGGTAGTTTATATTGAATTAGTTGCTAATGGCTGATGAGAATTAGTTTGCTGATTACTGATGACAATTGGGCCGAATTGCTGATTTCTGTTTGCTGAATTGCTAAATTGCTGAATGGTGATTGCTGACTTTTCCTTACAACTTAATTTCCATGCATTTAGATTGTTAGAAGCTGCATAGGTTTCATGTTAGGTAGGTGGATAGTTTCCTTGCGTTTCATGATAGATTTGCATTTTGTTGGATGAATGACACCATGGAATGAATCCACTCATAAAGAATTGGTTAGCCCTTGTTCTATGATGATAATTAGTGGTTTGGAAATTTGAAACTCGATTGGATTAGAGATTGTAACCTGCTTTCAGATGGGTTTTAAGAAAAATATATCATGTCTGAACCTCATTTTTTCACGACACTCTTATTTTAAGGATAGCTTAAAATTGCCTCTGATGTAGCTTGGTTGTAGGGCTCACATGAGAGTAGGCAAGGACAAGAACTTAGATATCCTACCAAAGGCAGATAAGAAAGGAAAAAAAAAGAAAAAAAAAGGGAGAAGCACTTTTGTGCATGAGCTAGCAAAAGAAAAATCCTATAGAATTGTATATGTGAGCTTAAAGGAAAGATGTGCCAAGGTTCTGAGTACCACTGTACGGGCTTGAGCGGCATTTAGTGCGAAAGCATACGCAATAAGGCCCGACCTGTGCTCGTGGTGGAAAAAATAGTCCATTAGTCAAAGCTCGAGGATAGTCCGTAGGGGTATCTTAAAATCTAATACTTTGAACCAACTGGGACAGGAGCCATTAGTCGATTCCTCACTACACGGGTTTAGATTATGGACATGACACCCAGAGTCGTGCACCGCAAAAGAAAAAGAAAGAGTGGGAAAGAAAAGAGCAAAATTGTCAAAGCAATGTCTTTGTGATTATTTAAGTCTCTTGATTGTGTGCTTGATCAACCAATTTTCAAATTGGGTGCTTGAACTTTAGTAAAGAGTGTTTGCACCAATACTGCACGGGCTAAGGCTGATTTTTGTGAAAATTTTGACATCAAAAGTAGGAAGCAATTGAATTGAAGATCGAGTAGAAAATAAAGAGCCATTCCTGAGAACTCTAAGGGGCTATCTCTTTCCAATTGAGTGGAGAAATTCTTGTGTCATGCTTGCTTTTGTGCATTGATTTGGAATTGTCTTACTTACTCGAGGACGAGTAAGAATCTAGGTTTGGGGGTGTGCTAAGTGTGTAACGATTGATTATCTGCATGCTTTTTGGGCCTAGATTTGAATAAGATAATCGAGTTTGACTTGGTTTATGTGCTTGATTATGCAATCTTTCCTTGTTGAATATAGCGGAGTTAGAATTGAACAAGTGTTAAAAGTCGGGTTTATCTTAAGAATGTTGATACTTATGAGACATTTTGTGATGTGGATACATAATGGAAGATCAACCGAGCCTTGAAAATGAATCCCGACTGAAGACGTGAAGCTGATCAGAAGAGCAGAACAGTGGGTTGCGGCCCAGGATCGCAGCACCAATGGAGACAGTGAAGAGGGACCGCAGCACTGGATCGCGATCCCAGGCAAATCAGCAACAAACTTTGGAGATTTATTGCCAAATCAACATCAATCAACCCCAAATATTACATAGAATATTTTTGGGTAGAATGAGAAATACTTGGGAGACAAAAAGATTTTGATTCAACTCAACCGCGAAAGAGAGAATCTTGCAAGATTTGAAGAAGGTTATAATATATTGCAAAGATATTTTCATATATTCTCCAATCTTTACAAATAGACCAACAAGGAAGTTCTGTGGGAGAATTCCATCCAACCAACAATCAGTTCCAGAATCCTTTTGCAATCTCGAAGATCAAGAGAAGTTTGTGATCAAGAGGAAAGAAGGGAAGCACTTCAAGACAGTTCGAGGCTCGAGAGATTGGCATTGGCTTACCTAGAGTTTTCTCTTTCCCTCTTCTTTTCTATTGATTCACAATGTATTCCAATTTCTTTTGGTAGTTATTTTCAATTCCATCATAAACTAATTCCTTTATTCCTAAGGCAAGAAATGGAACTATTTTCTACTTTCTAGATTCATATCTTTTCTCGATTATGTGATCAATTACACCCGTATTACTTATACTATTCTCGTCCTTAATGCTTTCTGATTGACTGACCACCAATTAGATCGAATAAGAGAAATTGACAAACTTGAGAGACAGAGTCGAAATCACACCGAAGATAGTATAACTTAGGATAATTCACGCCGAGAGGTCGGGATTATTTGTGAGAAGCATTGAGAGATTAGCCGATCACCCTAGGTATCCAAATTAGGGTTCGAACTCAATGGGTTTCTTAATATTAATTGCCTAGAGATGGAGTGATTGGTATCGTCCTAGAAACACGTTCTTGTTAAACCGAGAGGTAGGTAAGGAGACATAAAACCCTAGGATAGTAATATCGTAATTGATTACATATAGAGATTAGATTTGGGTTTAGAAGTAGGATCGAGAGAAGTTGTGAGCCTTAGGGCCATTCAAACTTATTAATTTCTTTTCTTCGAATTTACTTTTCTTCTTTTCATTGAATTCCTATCAAATTTCAAATTGCCTAACTTGGCTTGATTGCTTGGTTTATTGCTTAGCTTTGATTGACTTAGATTCTCGTGGGAATAATGTCGATATTCATCACTTTATTACTTGAAGTGATACGTATACTTGCGTGTCTTTTTAGTTATCTATTTTTATCACAACATACGGACAAATAGACATAGCAAAACAAATTTTTTAAATATGTTTACGGTAAAATACCAAAAAAAGGATTATCGACGGGGATAAATTACTAACAAATAGACACGGTTGGTCATTATTATATTAATTTTTATTGGCAATTTTTCTGCCTAAATCTTTCAGTAATAGCAGCAAATTACGGACAAATATATATATGACTGGTATATTATAAACTATTTGACAAAACTTTAGTTCATCGATATTTTTACTGTCAAATTTTTTGCATAAAGTTTGTTGATATGATTAGACTGCACTTTTTCTGACAAATTACCATAGATTTTTTTTTCTTTTTCTATCGACTTATTGGATAGCACTTTTGTCTGTAAAGACGTTTTGTTGTAGTGCATGAACATGAATTAGTATGAGGCTATTTAAGGATACAAATACATAATGAAAAAAGATACACCCATTTATCCTAGAGATATACGATCATAGAAATTGCTAATAGTGATGGTTTAATAATTAAAAACTTACTTTTATATACCACTTGTAAGTTAAATAATTATTAATTATTTCTTCTTTTTTCCATTGGTTCATATAATCCTTTTTTTAATCGGTAATGTATTTCATACATAATACAAAATGAGCTCTTGCAAGCCCTCAAAAAAGAAACAAACCTTGCTATGCAGATCTAAAACCTAAGGAACAAAGAGAATGGGCTACAAAATTGTGGCTCCTATTGATCTAGGTGCAGTCCCAAGAGTCTAAATTTTTTACAATGCTATGAAAATCACTCAATATGACTTTTGAACCCCATGGTGAATTTTACAACCTGTGAATAGCTTGGACTATATCTTTAGCACTAGAGTAAAAAATAATATCTTTCCATCTTTTTTGCTCCGCAATCTATGCAGCTAGTAGCAAAGCTCTAGTCTCAGCTTGGGCAGGGGATGTAGAGTGATATTTTGAGGACCATGAGAAGAGTCTTACTCTTTTAAGTTCCGCATATCCAACAATATAAGAACCTATTTCTGACCAGCTAGCATCAATAAATATTAGGACTATGTCTCCCATGTTGTGACCTATTAACATTGGAATATTGATTAGCATAAATGTTGTTTGAAGTCCCTGTTGCATTCCTTGGGTAGATGGAATCTACACACGATGAAACATTGTCAGTCAAAGTAGAAGACCGTCCACTCCTTTGTTGTACAAAAAGTTGGTTGATTTTTTCTAAAGAGGAGTGCAAATTAGTATGAATTTGAGGAGAAATTCTTGTGTGATCCCAGTGCACCACATCGTTAATGCACTAGGCCACTACGTGATTGATACGTGTAAAATTGGGTCCCACTAATTTTTTTAAAAACCCCAAATCTTCTCACCTGTTCAAAATCTACCCATCCCAATTTCTCTCTCTCCCCCTTCCTCTGTCGCCGCTTGCTGCCTTCCCCCTCTCTCTATTTTCTCTCTCTTGTCACCTCTACCTTCCCCCCACTCTCTCTATTTTCTCTCTCTGATGCCTCTTCTTCCTCCATCATCTCCTATCAACCCAACAACCACTTCCATCTCCTTCCTTTCTCCCATCTCCAGCGATGTCCGACCTCAGCATCAGTGATCTCGGTTTTCAGACGGCAACAACGGATGGAGGTGCAAGTTGCGGAGGTCGGAGATCAAGCAAAAGCAATGGGACTCCGCCGACCATGGTTGCTGGTGGGAAACGAGTCACCGGAAAAGTTGCCAGAGATCTAGCAAAAGTAATGTCGGCAAGGTAGGAAACAATTATCATGAAGAGAAGTTTGGGATTCCGACACAATTGAGTCGCTAGAAGCTCGATATCGTTGGCCATGGTTGCTGATGGGGTGGAAGCAGGCGACAGAGAAAGGGGGAAGGAAGTAGCCGACAGAGAGGTAGTAGGCTGCGAAGGGAGGGAGAGAGGGGGGAATTGGGATGGGCAAATTTTGAAAAGATGAGAAGATTTAGGATTTTAAAAAAAATTAGTGGGACCCGTATTTACACGTGTCAATCACTTAGTGGCCCAGTGCATTGATGATGTGGTGCACTGGGATCACATAAGAATTTCTCAAATTTTAGAATGTAACACACTATTTCTATCATTCCATAAATAATATAATAAAATGGCACCAAACAATGAGAATTCTTCTCTCTCTTTATTGCCTAATGAAAAATGAGGAGGATTGCAAATGAAATCTATCCAATCATGAGTGTTAAATGCATAGTTTGCTAAGTTACTTGCTTTTGGATAATCTAATTGACGTTTTATTACACTGCATGATAACGTTAGAATAAGGGTAAAATTTGTAGTATGACACTAAATGACGAAACAATCGACAATCAAGTATTGGATTACTGCCAGAATGATGGTGTTAAAATGTGGAATATGATGATAGAATTTATGGCATGTTTGGTTCACTGGAAAAGTTATTCCACGGAATAACTATTCCAACATTTAATTTACTAGTTATACTGAATAGGATTTCGGAATGGGAATAGAGGAAAAATAGAGGAGGTTAAGTCATTCCTCTCATCTCAGTTGAGAATAGCAATTCCCACCGGAATAGGAGACTAAATTACATATATGCCTTCGACTATTTATCAAATTTTTGTTTCATGCCATCGTCCCTTTCGCCCATCTCTGTTGCTGCATCGGCCACCGTCGTCACCATCAGCCTATCGTCGACATACCCAAGCCTCCCCAAACCTTTGCAAGCCTCTTCCAAGCCTCCCGTGGCTGTCAGAGCCTTCTCATGCCAGCCCGAGCCTTGCAGTGCTTATTTGTCTACCCTTCCATGTAGCCCTATGTTTGCCCCGAGCCTTCTCGTACCGGTCCATGCCTTCCCCGAACCTCTCAAGCCTTCCGTACCCCTTCATCTCATCACGATTCAACTATTGAATTTGCCTCTCTACTCGTTGCTCGAGTGGAGGAATGGAGGAAGGGGTGGCTTAGGAGTTCGAGATGGCTGTGGAGTTTGGGATGGCTCAGGAGCTCAAGTGGTGGCTTATGTGGGCTCGTCTTGTTTTGGGGGGTTGGTTTTCTTTTTCTTTCTTTTTATAAAATTTTTTAATATTTTAATATTAGTTTTGTATAACAACAACATTCTCATTCATCATTTTATTTATTTCTCTATGTTCCTTTTTTCTCATTCCATTCTATTCCCTTCTATTCCATCACTGCAAACCAAATGTACTCTTAAAATTTCTTTTATGATCTAATGACGGTCGTGCAAATAACACTGGTTGGCAATTACCAATATAAGATAATTAAGCCCCTTACTTCCTTTGCGTATAAAAAATAAGTGTTATTTAGAGGGTGATCTATGTTGCGCATGAAATAGTCACTGCACATTCTATTATAAAAAGTTAAGGTGGCTAAGAAAATAATATGACGATCAAAGAAATACGGAGCTGATTCAAAAATAAAAGTTCAATGTTAGAGTAGATAAACAAAGAGTACTTCAAATTAAATAAAATAAAGTAAAATCGATGAATTCGAGTGGTTTCTAGTAAATAAAATAGATTTTTTGAAAATTATGAACATTGCTAGGAGTTGGAGAACTTTATGAGAGTAAGATGAGATTATACGGTTACGAGAATCGTGGGAAAAAAATGAGAGAATTGCCAAAATAGTAAACAAAATATGGTAAATTAATAAAATAGATAAATATAGTGCAATTATGGAAATGATAAAAAAATCAGTTAAATCAGTTCATACTTTTTATTATTTTATTCTAAATTAAATTTGACTAATTATAAACTAAATTTAATTGAAGATATTTTTAAAATTGAAAATGAGACTAAAACAATTTTGCAATTGCTTACATTAATATAGATAGATAGAAATATAGATAAAAATTTGTAAGCTACGTATGGGTATAGAGTAAATCTCCTAGAAAATAGGTAAGTCTGACAATACGTGTCATGTCCTGTTTAATATCACGCTTAAACAGGCTTGTGTCAAAAGTACATCAACTCGTATACGGATCCATTTAATAAATGGGTAAAAAACTGCAAGTACAAACACTGCTTGTTTAAAACCAGCTTGATACGACACGATAAATTTAACCCGTATAAGTAAATGCGTGGAGTGTAATTGTAATTTTAACTTACTATTTTTAAATGAATAAATAGATTTGATACATAAATATATAACTAAATGATTTTAATCGTATCGTGCCGGGTTACATATATTCAAACTTTATTTAATTTGTTTATGTAAACGGGTTACATTAGTCAACACGTTTAGACACGAAACCCATTAGAATCAACCTAAATCCATCTAACTCTGTGTCATATCATGTCGGGTTATCATATCATGTAAAAAATTGTCATGTCTACAAATAAAGTAGGTTTCAAGTACTGAATCAAGCAACCAGTCAATTTTTGTTTTGATTCCAGTTCTGGCACAAATGATACCCAAAACCATAACTAAAACCAATCAACTGTTTGAATAGTTAATATTAATTATTCATGACTTCATTATTTGAACTTAACCCCACGAATCATTTGAATTGTTGTATTCTTAATTCAATGAATTTTTATTTAGTATAATAATTATATATATTTGATCAATTTTTTATTTCTAATAAATAGTACTTAAATATATTGTAGATGCACTTAGAAATATATGTGCTTTATTACGATAAAAAATTACACGAAATAATAATCATTAAAATATTGAAGATATCGCCATTGAAGAGATAAAAGAATAAATAATCAAGTTTTAACAAGTAATTAGTATAGATTTCAGGTGGAATCCTATTTTAAGACTTAACAAGATAAGATACAGATTTAAAATTTAAAAATTAATTTATATAAAATAAAATTCGAATACTATAAAAAAATATAAACATTCGAACACAGATATCCCCTACAAATTTGAACTGGAATTCGGAAGTCAAATAATTGAGGAAAGAAGGGAGGGAAGTTGAAGCATTAAATAAGCGCTTCCTATCTTCTGACCCCAAGGGGTAGGGCTTCCGTACACGAGAGTCAACGTCCATGTCAGCCTTTTGCCCCCACCAAATGCCACCAAAGATGATGGACATTGGACTCGGTCCCGGTACTGTACGGCCACTGCAGCCCCCACTCATCCCACTCTCCTTGCCTACTCGCTTCTTTTACCCAACACGTGGCGATCGGAGGGGCATTCCTGTAAAATGAAACAGGGAATGCATCGTACGGGGGGATGCGATACGGCAATCTCTTAGCCTGTCTTTTTCCGTTCATTTTTTTTCGGTAATCTCTTTTTCCGTTTATTTTAATTACCGAATTAGGGCATTCACCTCTGGGTTCCACGGCCCTAATAATGCGCTGTCCGAATTCCGACCCAGGAACTTTGACTATTCCTCACAGGGGTGCCATGTCCAAATGATTTTGTGATTCTTGCCATGTTCTATGACATAGCTCGGGAAGAGCTGCTTGGACGCAGCAAATGCAGTAACAAAAATGTTTTCGCTTGATATTTCTAAGCAGCACGTGAGTCATCTACCTTTTTGGAATATGAACAAGCCCTCAATGTGAATCTACGAAAGGCAAACGACCATACAAATGTGCCAGTGCAGCTAAAGTACATGCTGAAGGATTTAATGATGGTGTGCATGCTATCATTCTATGCGCCACATTCTTCGAACCCTCTCACTAAATAATGTTGAATAATACTTGACAATGATCATTATCAATATTTGTAGAGATATTTAATGATTGGACTGTAACTATTAGTGCAATTCAGACCGTAATTTTGCAGAGGTATTAACCCAAGTGTTTGAACTATATGATTTTCGTAGGGCAATATTTAGAAGAGGGCATACCTTTATTCTTGTTGAGATGATCGGAATGAAAGATATTCTTTTGAAAAATTTGGGATTCTCTCCCTAAGCTTCTTCTTCCTCAACCACAGTTTTGATGAAGAAAATCTGTGATATATAATAGGCAGAGAGAAGAACGATTCTCTTAAATAAAATCTCTTTATGTCTTCATCCATCAAGGTAGATAGTTAGTTGAGAAAATATCTCTTTATTAACTAATATGAATAAAACAAATGATAATTATCAAACTCTATTATATTCTAAGGTACCAATTTAGAATCCGATCAACTCAGGTGGTCATATAATGCAAAAAAATATACTTTATTAACATTCTCCAACTTGGCCCATGTGACATTATTTGTGTTCGTCGTTTAATGATATTATAAAATGCGCGCGAATCAAAATTCTTCTTATGTTGGTCAAAGCGTAAATGATCATCAACTAATAAGGATCATGGCGTTTGTATATTATTAGTTCGACAAGTTCCCTTCCATGTATCTCAATATCAATTCTAGACTTAATATGATTGATAATGAGATATATTCATAATGGGCCAATGATAGTGTCTCTATCTAAGACAAATTCTGTTAACATCCACATAATTCATTCATGTATATGCATCGTCATGACAAACATTATTCATTAATGTACCAAAAATGATGAAATGAGCTCAGGATGTCAATTATCTAAGAAGCATAAATGTGAACATCATTCAACAATCCTTCTAATGCTCTCATTCTTTAGACATGTTCCTTGAATGTCTTTGAGAGCAATCCTTTAGTCAACAGATCCGCAACCATAAAACTGGGGCTAGCGTGCTAAATGGACACTAGCTCTGAACTTCTTCTTTAATGGTAAAATATTTCAACTCCATATGCTCAGCACCCATAGATTACCTATCATTTTTAGAAAAGAAGACTGTTGTGGCATTATTGCAAAAAATTTTCAATGGCTTGGCAATATTGTCTACTATTCCAAGTCCTAAAATAAAGTTCCAGAACCATAATACATGGTTAGTGGCATCAAAGCAGACCATAGAGTATCAACAAGACCAATTACTTTGCACTCTTCTATAAGGTTGCTCCTCCAACTAATAGGAATAGATAGCCGAATGTGGATTTTCCAAATCCCCAATAAAAAAGTAGTTATCATTTCTATCTGATATAGCTCGAAATCATAATGAGCCATCACTGCCATAGTAATTCTTAGTGAGTCCTGCGAGATAGGAGAAGAGGTCTGTTATGCCATCTTTTTGAGTGAAACTTTTAGCAACAACTCTAAATTTATGTTGTTCAATGTTGCCATTTGAGTCACATTTGGTCTTAAAGACCCACTTATAGCTAACTCTTTTTGAACCTTCACTCAAATCAACAAGATCCCAGACTTTATTATGTTCCGTTGATTTCAAATCTTTTTTCATGGCGTCTGAACACTTAGTTGATTTAGCACTTTCCATGACTTGTAAAATTGAAACTGGATGGATTATCAATTCCTAAGTCAACTTTTTGATTTTTTTTTTGGGTAACCACATAATCACTCGAACAACAAATCTCCTTACCTAGAAGCTTGTTTAGGTCCATACATTGACTTCTTAATTTTACACACCATGTGCCCCTTTCCTTCAAAAAACTTTGGTTGATCCATATAAACTTCTTCCTCTGAATCCCCAATCAAAAAGTAGATATCATTTCTATCTGATACAACTCCAAATCATAATGAGCCATCACTGTCATAGTAATTCTTAACGAGTCCTGTGAGATAGGAGAAGAGGTCTTTTATGCCATCTTTCTCAATGAAACTTTTAGCAACAACTCTAACTTTATGTTGTTCAATGTTGCCATTTGAGTCACATTTGGTCTTAAAGACCCACTTATAGCTAACTCTTTTTGAACCTTCACTCAAATCAACAAGATCCTAGACTTTATTATGTTCCATTGATTTCAACTCTTTTTTCATGGCGTCTAAACACTTAGTTGAATTAGCACTTTCCATGACTTGTAAAATTGAAATTGGATAATTATCAATTCCTAAGTCAAATTTCTGATTTTTTTTGGGTAAACCACATAATCACTCGAAACAACAGATCTCCTTTCCCTTTGGGACCGTCTAAATGCTACATTTTGTGGTTCTTCTACTATGGCAAAAATTTCATTATGTTGAATTTGCTCATTTATTTGTTGTTATTGCATGTCGTCAAACTATTCAACAACTGAGAACAACAATTTGAGAAGAAGTAATGGGTAGAGGAACTTGCACCCTTACTTCTTGAATTTCCACATTACGTGGTCGTGCACTCCTATTAATTTTATTGTTTTCAATGAACTTAGCATTTTCAGCTTCAATAATTGTTGCATTATGGTTAGGGTAGTAAATATATACCACTTAGATTTTTTTTAGATGACAAATGAAGAATCCACATAGTCATTCTTTCGTCCTATTTCTTTTCTTGTGGATTATAAATTCTTAATTCTACCGTGCAACCTCAAACAAGTAAGTGCCTTAAACTAGTTTCCTCCCTATTAATAGTTCAAAATGAGTCATTGGCATTGCCTTCATAGTAACTCATTTAGCAAATAGATAGCGGTTTTCAAAGTATGCATTCACAATGACAAGGGTAAAGAAGAGTGGCTTAACATATTGCTAACCATATCCATTGAGGTAAGGTTATGTATTTCTGTAATATTATTCGGTTGCGATGTATCAGCATTGTGTACCGAGCACAAATACCATGCTTTTCTAAGAGTTAGCAAGCGAACTAGGACATTGTCCCGATTCCCTAGACTTTCCCTAATATTCACCACTTCTTTTGGATATGATAACTTTCATTTTTCTGTCCAATTGTCTCTTTGCAACCTCTAGGGCATCCGCTGATTGGAATTTTTGAATAGACAGTCTTAGCTTAGTGCAGAAAGCTCTCCGCATTCCACATACAAAGATATATACAAGAGTACATCTCCATCAATCTCCAAAAATCATGCTACACATCTCCTATAATCAATTCACCTTCCTAAACTA